>JAHWFP010138872.1:0-21841 GCA_023313725.1 Lithobius niger
TTTTTATCAGCTTCGGAATATAACGAGGGTTTGAGAACATTCATCGACACTTAAAGTACGGTCGAG
The DNA here is from genome assembly GCA_023313725.1 of Lithobius niger. Classification (NCBI taxonomy): domain Eukaryota; kingdom Metazoa; phylum Arthropoda; class Chilopoda; order Lithobiomorpha; family Lithobiidae; genus Lithobius; species Lithobius niger. The sequence goes on from JAHWFP010138872.1 coordinate 67, forward strand.
TGGTATTCGAAATAAGAATATATCGTCTCCTCAGTAGTTTTTCTTGCATATAAAATATTGAATTAAATACAATAAAATTATACAAAATTATATAAAATATAAAATATATAATATTCATACAAAATTTGTGTTATTGTGCCGTACCAATTTGATGAACTGATAGTGTTCGACATAAATAACCCAACGATAGGTGCCCCCATACTCCATTTTCGCTTTAACTGCTGAAAGAGTCATTTAAACTGTAGACACAACTTTTTCCTCCTGCATGCGTGCAGGACGACTTTGGAACTCTCTTCCATCTGGGGTCGTTGAGACTGATAACAACATGATTTTTAAAACCAGACTTTTAGTCCGTAGTATTGATGAAATGTATGACTATTTTTGACTCTCTCTTTGGACGGTAGTTGTATTCAACTAGACTTTTTTAGAGTTGATGTGACGTAAGTGGCAATTCAGTTTGTTCTGAAATTTCCCTTCCATTAATGGATGAAATTTATTATTATTATTAAATATTTTAACCAAATGTTTTGGCGATCTGCAACGGCCGCTAGAATAAACGTCATCAGAGATTTGTAACTGAAACGGAAAGTAGAAAATTGTAGCCTAATACGTTCATTATTACGTAGGCTATCACTGCATTATATTGTCCCAGTGAAGCACTTGATGCTAGCCGCACACTATTTAGAAGAATTTAGTACGAGTCAAGGAAACGCAGTATTTCGTTGTTGATTTATATACTATCACATTTCGGGGTAAAGCACCATGGTCAAATGTAGGAACAATATAAAAACAATGTAAGGCTGAGTGAGATGGTATGCGCAGAAACTCTTGTACGGTAAATGCACCAATTTCCGTTGGAGATAGATTCCCTTCAATGCAGTGGCCACGTGGTTTGTTTGGAAACCCCCTCTCCCCCCATTGTGGTTACTTGTGGCCGAAAGCCGACCTTCCTCCCTCCCCACCCCCTGGCCGACCACGTGGTTTTTGAATGGCCCCTATCTGTCACTCTCACTAATAAAAGAGATATTCTCTGTTGCAGATTGCATCACATTGACCAAATGAAGCTGATTACGTTCTCATTAATCGTATTTGTTTAGTAAAGAACTATAGGGGTCCAGTCATGGCTTCCGAACGACAAGACTTTTTGTTCCTGCAGGCCTAACCTTGGTGGTAAGGCAGTCGTTACCCTAGTCAGCCTTTCTATTCCCATCCACTTGACCATCCTATTTTTAAATTAGTTCTGTTTTTAACTTATACACATGCTTTTGTACTTTAATAATCTTGGATAGCAAATTTCCCAATAGTTACTCTTTGCCATACCATTCCACTCCTACTTTTTACTTGCACTTAAATGCAGTTCTCATTTTAGGCTGGCAGTCAGCGACCTCCTGGGTCCGTGCTAGTCCTGTTGCTCCAGTAATAATTTATTTTATTATCGAGATGAGATCATACGATATAGGACGTAATCGTAACAACAGAAGACGAGGCAGAAATACGAGGTTGCTAAGATTCGAGACGAGACCAGAATTAGATCGATCGTCTCGCCCCCCCTCATCGTTGTTGCCGAATACCTGGTTACCTAGTGGTCTTGGGCCCCTGGACCTCGTGGGGAGAGGAGGAGGGGGTCACTGCAAGAGCCAACCCATTCAATCCCATTAGTCCAGTAGAATTAGCATTTTGCCTGGAACTAATTCAGAAGGAGATGAAACTTGGTAGCTATGTTCCGGATATCATTGTAAACTCTCCCTTAAAATTCTCCACCCTTCAAACTTGAGCTCCTATACCGCAATCTTGAAAAATCGCACCTGTTTTTGCGTTTTTGGCCATATAACCGAATCTATGCATTTTTTAAAAGGAAGATGTGTTAGAAAGTTTTTTAATACCAATGTATTAAGCAACTTTGTAACACATTTTCCCTTCAAAAAATGCATCGGGAAAAAAAATGCAAAAACGGCCGCCATTTTCCAAGATGGCGGCGGGAGCTCTAGTCGGAAAGGTTAGGAATCTTAAGGGAAAGTTTACAATGGTATTCGGAATACCGGAAAGGTGGAGAGTTTTAAGGGATAGTTTACAATGGTATTCGGAACATATCTACCAAGTTTCATCTCAGCCTGAATAGTTCAAAGGCAACGTAGTCATTTTAGCTAATTCTAACGAACAACATGATTCCCAAATCACTGGTCCCGTCGATAGTGTCGAACACTCGTTTTCCGGCAGCCGAGGTATTTCCTTCGTATTTTGTGATGCTTTTGCAGTGTGTGTGGCTCTCGAGAAAATGCATGGGAGGGAAATCCGTTTTGTTCGACGCTCGGTATCGTTGGTTTTGGTAAGGTAAACAACCTGCTTTAAAGTTTTCTTCATTACCGTAGTTTGTTCACGAACGCACTCATTTTACGTGTCTGGTTGGTCCGAAACGTCATTGGTATTCTCCAGCAAGAGAAACCGGCCTTGAGTTTGTGCCCGGTAGGCATGGGGCAGGCAGTCATGAAATACATTTTTTTTTTCTAAGAATTCAACACTTTCGTCTAGGGATTGGCTTTTCCTTTACGGGAAAAAACCTCTGGAAACAAACGCACATAAAATCTGTAGGAGAGAAGTTTCTTTTCGAGCAATCCGTCATCAACTCGGAATGATTTCATTTTCAGGTAATATTGTTTTGCACTTTTGCCTTTTCATTTTAATTTTCGTCTTTAACCCTTTTACCCCCATATGATGCAGCATGGCTAGAGCTCAGTCGACAATCGAAATAACCAGAGTCCAAAAACGCGTCCAAGATATGTGAGGGGTCTCCGGGGACCCCGAGCATAGCGGCCAAGCACAGCCGAGTTTCGTCGTCTCCAAACCAACTGCATGCCGGTTCGAATCCCACAACCGACAGCTAAAAAAATCACGTGAAGTCAGTAGTTATGAGACACTAGCTGAAAAACCCATACGACCCTACTATATATAACGTACGCCTAAGCAAGAAAATAATAAGTCCAGTGGAGAAATGCAAGTTTCGTACGGATTTCCTGGGCACCCGAGTGATGCGAGCAAAGCCCATCGAGTTGTTAGGGTCTTCATCTCCGAACCAACAGGTTGCGAGATCGAATCACGTTACAAACCTATATGCACATGGGACTTAAAATAAAAGATCCCTCTAGGCGTACATGAGGAGTGGATTATACGGGAGGTTTTTTTTTTTTTTAATTGTAAGGAGCTCATTGCATTATTAAGGAACGCGATAGCGGTCATTACGAAGCCTCGGCATGAACTTCCATCTTAAAAGTCAAACTTTGAAACCCTGTAGTTTTCCCCCGAATCGACGTAGACTAACGCAATTCGGTAATTCGGTATTTGGAGTCGTGTCATAACTATTTCACTGCATTAGAAATTCTAATGACAACAATCAAACCGTTTGACCTCCGCAACAAGGTCATTTCTTGTTAATGTTGTTTGTTGTTCTTGTTGGGACTCTTTCCCCTCACCTACAGATCGAACCAATGAACTCATTTTCAAGTTTTATAGCTTAAAACGTAGGTACGAACAAGGCCAAGGCCCGTTTCAGCGCTATCTTAATGTGTCTACAATATTCCGTGTTGTCGTTCTTGTTGTTGGAGAAATTTTGCTCTCACCTATCGAACCAACGTTGTCACACTGTTCCATTTGTTGTCGCACTGGCGTTTGTTTCTGTTGGAGCCCAGAGACCCATTCTTTCAATAATAAGTGTCGTAATATTTCGTTTGTTACTGACTTACTAAGTACGGTAATCGTTGTTGTTGTTGTTTATTTTTTGGGAGAACGAACCCAAACTCGGTTATCAGCCCCACGACGAAGAGAGGGACAATTTAGCTGGGTAAATGCACGCGGAAAACCCAGGATCTTTGACGTGCCACAATCGACATGTGCACGAGGCACCACAGGGCCCTTCTCCTCCCAAAAATGCCAGGGAGCGGCCGAGGCCAGGACCTTCCGGCCAGAAAGCGCTCGTGCCATCCGCTTGTCCACCTGTCCCTCCTGTACTAAATTATCGTCATTACCCTAAACACTGCGCTCGCCTTTTTTCTTTGCTACTGTGCCAAGAATGAACATGCTTCCCTTTTTCCACAGATGCCGTGAAAAGAATTAACATGTTCGACCTATCACATTAATCAGCCCGTTTGGATTGGATTTCACAATGATCCTTTCCCCGTCCAGCCGCTCGCTATACTCCGGACTAAGCAAAATAGTTATACAGATTAGTAAACAAAAACGAATTCGTTTTGATGCTTAAGGTGAGGTTTAACTGATCCGAAGTCAAAACAGCAAAAGAACACAAATAAACTTTCCTGTAAGCTTTCAGGTACTGTAGTGTTGCTGTACTATTTTGTCCCCATGAAACCTTACTGATATATCCAAATGTTTTTACCATTTGTACTTTTGCACACAATAGATAAGCTAACGATTGGTGCACTCTACTTGACTAAACGACATCGTTGAAAAATGCATAAAAACTAATAGTACCTACCACATCTGTACACATAATTTTGGGTTCGTGCGAGTCCTTGAAAACCTGGACGTTTCCTGGGCTGTAATCATGAAATTCCGTGTCTGGAAAAGTGCTTGAAAATCTTGAAAAATTATATGTGTCATCAGTGGCGTAATGAACGGAAAGTAGACAGACAACGTGGCTAAAGAACACTGAAAAATTTACCCGAGAAAGTAGTCGATTGTGTAGCCTTACATTAGACCTCCTTTGTTCGAGCATAACAAGTTTTGAAATTTGGGCTCTGACTTCAATTGTATTTAAGTGTATAATGGTTGACTAGTAGTAAGGTGGACTAAACAGTACAACAACACTGCAGTATCTGAAACCTTACAGGAAAGTTTGTTTGTGTTCCTTTGCTGTTTTGATTGCGGATCACTTAAACCTTACAGTTTGCTGGAAAGATGCACTCTTTTATGGATTCAGAGACGTTTTTATGGGGGGGGGTCAGGGGGTGTAAACCCTCCCCCCCCCCAAAAAAAAGTTTGGCCAATTGGCAAATCAGTCGGCAAAATTACATAATTTTTGGTCAGACGGCAAATCAGTTCGAAAAATTACGTAAATATTGGCAAATTTCTGGTTTATACCCCTCCAACTTTTATCCTTCCTGACTTCTCTGTGTATGGTGTCTACATCTTGCAGCTGGCATTGTTGCGTAATAACAACGTTTAAAACAATGTAAAACAATCTGATCGGTTAGAGCTGAACTACTTGAATGCATGCTTGAACCCCTGAACTACTTGACCAATTAGAAAAGACCTTATGGACGGCACAACGACAGAACAATACCTATAAAATGCAAGAACCAATTTTATAGGAACAAGTAGTTTGAGCTGTAGAGAGCCAACAAGAACAAGACAAAAACGAATTTCATGGTTTAGCTCAGGTCCAGATCTCCGATCTGCTTCGGTGCATTTTAATGAATTTTGGTATGCTTGTCCAACAAAACATACATACCAAATTTAATCGAAAATATTTACAGACGGCGGAGGTATTAAGCGTCAAAATTTCGGCTTTAACATGGGAGGTTGAGATCAAATCCTACGCCTTTACTAATTGTCGAAACCAACAAGCCAACAATTGCCATCAGAGAGAAAATCTTATGCACTTATTTGTCTGCCTTCGGGATAACCGTAAATTGATTTGTGCGATCCTATTGGTTAAACTTATACTATACACTGCACTTTTCTTTTATACATGAAGAGATAATTTCTGGATTGCAATTGGGATTTCAGGACCTCGTGGACTTATTTCCCCTCTTCGTAGGAGACTGTTAGCACCTCGAAAAAATATCATCATGTCCTTTTTAGAAAAAAATACAAATGTTTTGGTGCATCCCTTCGCTTGCTTCATACAGATGCTAGATAGCGCTAGTTGGTGCTAGATTCTGCAGACTTTCCTTTGATGAATTTCTCACCTTTAAATAGCGGGTTGTTAAGTAAAAATATGGTACGTCCTCGTGAAACCTGAAAGCAAGCTGTAAATATTAACGATATTACTGTCACTAGATGGCGCCACAATAGAATAAGAAAAAGTACCGTGGCGCCATCTAGCGGCAGTAATATCGTTAAACTTTACAGCTTACTTCCAGGTGCACGAGGACGTACCAAATATTTACTCAATAACTGGGGAGGCGTGTAGCGTGTTTGTTGTGTTTAAAGATATTTCTTTGTGCATTATTTGCTAGCTGCGAGCAAAGGTAGAGGATTAGATAACGCAAGATGCTGCAGACTTTCATTTGGTGGCAACCCGCCGTTAGGCTTATAAATTCCAACAGAAAAAGGAACTTCTCAATCTTAAGATATCTCCCAATTTATGTCTCGTTCCCCAAGTTGATTTACGTAAGAGGTTGCCTGAAAAACTTGTTTTCGGCACAAAATGGCCACAGAGGAAATGCAGATTTTGGGTGTGTTTAACCTTGTAGCTATTACCTCACACTTCGTTACTGGAGGCGCTTGTTCGTACCCAATACAAAGCAAAACTCAGCGGGCGACAATAACGCTGCATGATTGTGACGTCATCAGCAGCTATGGCGTCACGTGGTCTAGCAGCTCCAAGCTTGTATGTTGGAGGAGAGATAATTTATTATCATATCAAAAACCAAAACTGGTAAAAGGGGCCGCCAAGTTCCGAATGGTTCGGCCCTTCAAAGGAGTGATATCAACACGCCAAAACATTCGCCAAGTTAATCGCACCGCTTAATAGTTCGAAGGTTAAATGCAAACTAGAACGTTGCTACTTTCGGTAGCAATGTTCAAGTTTTCATTTAACGTCCAAAGTATTATTCGGTGCGATTAAGTTGGCGAATGTTTTGTTGTGTTGATATCACTCCTTTGAAGGGCCGAACCATTCGGAACTTGGCGGCCCCTTTTACCAGTTTTGGTTTTTGATATGATATCACTCCTTTTTTTTTAATTGTGTATTGACTCAACTCCACTACCGTGCAGATGTGTAATAAAGTGCCACTTCTACAAGAAATTGATTTTCAACAATTTGCTACTATCTTTTGCCAATAGGTCGAACCATTCTCAACTTAGTCACCTCTTTATAAGTTTTTTGTTTGGTTTTAATTTTGTTGTAATTTGTTTTATTTAGTTAGTTTTGGTGTGTTGATATCACTCCTTTGAAGGGCCGAACCACTCTTAACTTAGTGGCCTCTTTACCAGTTTTTGACTTTGTTATTACAGTTGGTTTATTTTTCATGAATTGGACGTGAATACAATTTCTTTGCAACGTTGTTGAGATTTATCGTGATACACTAGTGTGTGCCTAGGCAGGCACGCCAGTACACACGTTGTCATTGTCCGAACTTAGGCCGTCCAATGAGAGACGACGCCGACAATACTAACAATGGTTATAACAATATTTTCTTACTTAAGCGCCCTCCCACGCTTTTCCCGTAACGCCCTCAAGCGCCAAACCATAAAAGGTATGCAGTTCGTATTGTACTGCACCCATTCGCCCAATTTCATAGCTGGAAGCCTTCCCGTTATCTCGGTATCGATAAATAATTACCCTATGGAAATTAACATGGAGATGAGCGGAGTAGCTAGCTAGTAGCTAGTAGGTAGTAACTAGTAACACATTTTAACGTTATTGAGGGTCAGATTTTGCATTGAAAGCAGCTTAGCTGGCATTCCTACACGAGTTAATTTTCGTGAGGTGGCTCGTTGCTTACGATTTCAACACAATTTAAGCTTTTGTATCGCATTATTATTTTTCCCCAAGTACCCCCATATTGTGCCCAACTATGCTTCAAGATATTAGACACTGGCGCAATGGCGTCGCGCTACAATGGTTTATAACCTCGACAATTGAATTGATGTGATGTTTGTTGTGATGTTTGTTGCCTAACTTGGCGCGATACACTAGCGTGTGTCTAGATCTAAATTATGACGTTAACTTGGGAGACCAGAGGCGCCTCAATCCTTAAAAACGTGGTGGGGCCATTTTCCGAAATCTCCCTCTCTTTCCCCCCCCCCCCCCCCAAAAAAAATTTCTTTTATCTAGTTTGGTAACGTAATTTGGGCAATCACATAGCCGTTTACCAGATCCCAAGGGTGCTTTTTTAAAACAATTAAAAAAAAATGAGTATGTGTAAATATATGTCCGACACTGAGTGGAGCTGGGGCTGGGTCCCATATTTTGTTTTAATTGGTAAGATGCTTTGTCATGGCTGGTCTGTACATGACTGTCTTAGCTATCCAACGTAAAAAGTATAGTAAACTGTTCATAATTTCTTTAATTTTCAATACTAGTACTACCAAACCTTCACCCTCGTAAATACTTGTATTCACCATTTTGTAATAAATACTTGATGTGCAATAGCTTACATCGCTGAGCGAGCGTACTTTTGGTGGGTTCGGAAAGTCACATCAAGCAACGTCTAGTAACAAACAGCCCACTTGTTCACTTCGTTTTATTAAGCATGTCGTCGACTTGCAGCCTAAATAACTAAACCTACGTGAAGTCACTGAAATAAACTAACAGTAATTTATTTTAGATGGCCGTTCACTGGACCAAATAATAAAAATAAGCCAGACTATAGCAATGAAAAGTTACTATAGAGCGATATATACTGGAAAAAGTGGTGGGGCCAAATAGACTAACCTGCAAAAGTAGTGGGGCCATACCCCCCCCCCCCCCCCCCCACACTCCCCGGCTCCGGCGCCTATGTGGGAGACGTAGGCCAAACCTCAGTCTCATCAAACGTAAGCCGGTTGGCTAGAAACGTTTAAATTGTTTCAAATGGCATTAAGCTTATGTTTTCCGATTGGATTGCTCTAAACCATGCGCAATGGCTGTTTGCTGTGACGTCACCATGAGTTAGCCAATGACGAACGAGAACAGCGGCTGTTTGGCCTTCTGATTGGACTAGCCCAGTCACGTGATGTGCACGTCACAGCAAACAGCCATGGCGCGTGGTATAGCTGAATTCTGCCTCTCATCGTCTATAGCGAAGCACACAGCCCAGTTTGGGTTAAAGGTGCTTATTCACTGAATGACAGGCTGCAGCATCTAGCGCTGTCTACCATTATTTAGTTCTATGTAGCACTTGATTTCAACAAGCGAAGGAATGCGCAAAGAAATTTCTTTTTAAACAACAAACTAGCCACGTGCCTCCTTAATTGTTAGGTGTAAAGTTGGTGCGTCCACGTGCGCTAGGGAGCAAGCGGTCAAGGTTAACGATATCGCTGTCACTAGATCGTCACCCATCTTGCGGTTCAAAATCTGCGTTTCAAAACGGTCGATATATACAAAGAAAAAAAGCGCCCATGATATCCTAGGCTTAACTTTACCGCTTGCTTCCTGGTACACGTGGGCAAACCAAATGAACACTCAATAATTAAGGAGACACGTGACTTGTTTGTTGTGCAAAAAGAAATTTATTTGTGTGTTCCTTCGCCTGTTGAAAGTAAGGGATAGACAGAACTAGAGAGCGGCAAATGGCTATAGATGCTGCAACTTGTCATTTGGTGGCAAACCCCCTTTAAGTAAAAACAACAAGCTAACTAAGTGCAACCGATAATGCAGCTGAAAATACGCAACGTTTTGTTGTATCTTGTCAGCAGTCAGACGGCACCGTCACAAGCTGGCAGTGCAAAAGTACGTCATTGTTTTGTTTTGGAAGGAATGCCTTAACCAACTGTGTCATCTTGGGTAATCTCGCGTGGGTAAACTCTTCGACCGTATATCGCATCTGCGACTCTGATGTGATGCATTGAGTGGACCGACCACAGTCGAACGTCCCTGGCTGAAAAGCAAAGCGTGAAGTAAATACTTTTTGTACGATCATGATATCAACATGGTTACAACAATGGAAGAGCACGTCTACAACAACGGGCGACTCTTGGTTGTTCGAACGGTTTGTACTCAAGAGTGGAGGTGACAAAGCAACAAGTGGTAACTCTTGGTAGCATCCCCTTTCAGTAGTTTCATAGTGACAGCTTGGATAACCTCACGTCGATACGGGAGGCGCTATACTCCGTACGAGATTTGTAAACTGGGCGTGGCTCGCGAGCAGCTTGATTGTAGCGTACTTTTTCCCGGAGTCGGTGTGCCTTGTGGCTATCTATAGACCGCACCAAGGCTTGTCTGTGCGCGATCGTGGTTTTGTTATTTGATGCCAATTTTTTTAATGTCGCTTTTTAAATTTTTTTTATGACAAGCCTTCTCCATCAATAGGGAATCGGGGGAATCGGAAACAAATAAAAAATATTGGGCGGCCGGCCCCCCATATCAGAGAAATTTCAGGCTGAATTCAAAAAAGAGAAATTAGTTTTTTCTTACCGAATCTCATTTTAGCCTCGATTTTCTTTCCACTTACTGTCATAATTTCCGATTCAGGCCATTTCAGCAGGGAGTCATAAAATCTTGTGAAAAATGTATTTATTTACTATTTTCTTTAAAACATTCGCCACTGCCTTTTGGGTATTTCTTCTCTTCCCCCCCCCCTTCCCACCCTTCTTGTATTTTGGGTCAGACGGTAATAAATATAAAGAACACGTAGGTTATAAGTTTTAATTCATTGTGGAGCTAAAAAAAAAGTTAAAGAAGGAAGTGTGTTCTACTGTTGTGAATGTTGTAACAATTTATTTGTGAAACAGTACAAATTTCAGATGTTTTCATTTATGGTGGTTGTGAAAACAACCGTTTGTATAGCTCAGAGAAGACTGTTTGTTCACAGCCAAGCTAGAGGGTTGCAGGAAGTGGGGGGGGGGGGGGAGGATCCAGTTCGGAAAAGAAGCATGCCATCTTTAACACAACCATCCTGGCTGCCGGTGTGTAGCGAAATGAGTCTTCGGCCCTTTCCGATCGGAATAAGGCGTCCAACCAAGCCGTCATTTGTGTTGTCAGCTGTGAGTCCGGTGCGCCTTTTCTTTAGCTGCCATTGGCGTTCGCGCCCGTGACGCTCATTCACCCTAGTTTAATCGAAATAAATAAATACTGTAAATGAGACGGATTACTTCTTAAATGGACGCTTTTATTTAAAATTTCTGTTGTTGCATTTTTCGTATTTCATCCCAAGTTTCTTTTTCATGGTTAAATGCCCGGAAGTTCTCCCATCTTTAAATCCAATCTTCGATTTGAACTTGGCCAGAACATAATCAAGATTTGGATAATTACCGTCTCGGTGAATTTCAGTTACTGCTGTTCGAGCAGCAGACAGTTGAAAGTCGTACAAGCTTGTTACCGTTGGCGCCTTTGGCCGTTATTTCGCTACCGTTATGAACCGCGGAACTGTAGCCTCTGCTGCGGCTGGAGTGGCACTTGTTTCGGCGAGTAGTTGCGCGCCTTCGTTAACTATTTGAAAACACAACTGAAAGAAACCTTTGTTGCATCTGACGTTTCTTGGGAAACGGCGTTCTTGCTCTTTGTTGGTTCCTTGCTTCGCAGATAACAATAGACATTCCAAATAATTTCCCTAGTTGGCTGTGGGCCTGTGAATCATTTTACCTCTTTTTCCGATTGAAGACACGTTAATAGACGCCATTTTGTGACTGTTGAACTGGCGGTTTTTTTCACCCATGATGCTAGTCGTGGTGTTGTACTGGAGTGGACAATCGATATTTTTTTTAAGCCACGCCCAGTTTACAAATCGCGTACGGATTTCGTACCCAAATCAACCCAAAGCGGCCGAACGTAATGCTGCATGATTGTAACCTCATTATGACATGGTCTATAGCGGCTGTATAGGTATATCACTCTTTCTCGGACAACGGTGAACATTTGGTTGAAACTAGTACCTGCTTTCAACGATTTACCGACAAAGGGCTCTGTCATCAATTAACAGGAAACTCAAAACTTCATGGGGATCGAAACTATTTGGCTTCGCTAAAACAAATTGATCACGACAAAAATACAAAATTAATCGCTTAAAATATATCGTTAAGTCAGATTAGGACATTAAAATAATTTTAATTAGGAGCAGAACTGCGGCTGATCAAGTTTTATTTTTTTAAATCCAACCTTCAATTTTAAAACGGGTTGTCGTTGCGACTGGAGCTAAGCATAACGCATGGTTTTGTGTTCCGAGAACCATGTTTAGTAACTATTCAGGCATAAGCTTCTTCCGTGGTTCACGTTTTTTGTAACAAACTACATACGGTTTGAATCGAACACAGAATAAGTTCTTCCACTTCGGATGTTGCCCATGAAGAGTATTTCGTAAATTTCCGCAGGTATTGTCCTATTACCATAGATGCCGCCATTTTTTAGTCTTCTGACTTCTGTACAGCCGTACCGGCTGAGAAGACTATTTCAACGACTTTGACCGTCGCATTTTTCAACTTCGCAATGGTACCAGATAGAGACGACCACGGTTTACAACGTTAGATTCAGTGTGAGCAGATAAATTAAAACATCGTTACTTCCTTATAGCTAATAGACTTCTTCGACATAACTAAATTAAATAATAACATTTGATCGTCGAACTGAAATCCTAAGATAACAAGCAATAAAAGCAAATGGATTTTAGCTTCGTTTAAAATTGTCTCGTCGCATTGTTGCATGAATGAATAGGCTTACCGTCGAACCAAATTCTCCATTAAGCCTATCTGCTAATTACGAAATTAAAACTGCATTAAAAAAAATTAGGCCTAAAAAATGAAAATTAGGCCTAAAATCATGTTACCACGGCAACGTCAAGTTGCTACGAGTCGTTGCTGGGTTCATCAACAGCGTCTCTCTCGCTACTTCCCTACTACCACTGATCTGTATAGGCTATACGTTGCGTGTTACGTTGTTAATACTGTAATTGTGTGCCCGAAGAAGGCGCACCGTGTTGCAAAAATGAATATGCTTCCTATACAATCCAAATTTCCGTTCATTAGTTGATACTTACGAAATTAAAACTGCTAGTTAAAATTAGGCCTAAAAGCTGACAATTATGCCTAAAATGTAAAATAGGCCTAAAGGCTAATACATTTTTAACCGATAATTGTGATGATTACTGCATTTAGATTAGTATAATAGAGATAGCTGTTGTAGCTTGTAGTGCGTGATAGACATGTGTACCTCAACATTGGACCGGTGCGACTAGGCAGTCGCTGTAGCCGCTGGCTTGGATTATGATCAAGCTATCAGATTAGCCACAACAATTGAAGTGCACACCTACAACAATGGGCTACTCGTTATTGTTCGAATGAAGTTGTTTGTAGTCCTACACGAGTGAGTGTCTGCGGCCTTGCAGTGCTGGAAACACCGGTTCTCGTCAGATCCCCGAAGTTAAGCAGCATTGGGCTGGATTGATACTTGGGTGGGTGACTGCCTGGGAATCTGGCTGTTGCAGACATAGGGCCTTAGGGCTTCGGGCAGATGACCAGGAGTGGTTAACGCTCGTTAAACCCTTTAAACCCTTTGTTTGTAGTCCTACAAGTGGGCGAGTCAATGCAATCACGTGACCTACGCAACAATGCGATGGCGCTTGGTAGCAACCCCTTTGAGCAGTGGCACTGTGGCAGCAGGAGTTGCTACCCAATAGTTTAAATTTTCGTTCAGTTACTAACCCAAGGACGTCTGTAGACCCGTTTACCCCGTTGGCACACCCGTCTATCCCGTTAGCACACCCATCGGCTTGTATCCGTGGGTGGATTTCTTTACCTGGATTGCAGAAGGTGTCGCTCGTAAGTTATTTTTCAGGTGGCATTGTTGTTAATGATGATACCTCGTTAATAATGTAGATTAGCTGCTATAAATTTTACACCAATTTCTGAAATTTTGTCTGAATTGGGCAACGAGTTATAGAACGTTTACTGATTTTGTATATAAATTAAATTTATGAAGTTTTTCCGCTTCGTCACTTGTAAACTGATTTCGTAGGTTAAAAAAATGCGTTCAGGGATGTATGTAAACTGCGTAAACTGCGTAAAATATCGAAACGAAATATAAGACTGTGTGAAATATAAGACTGTGTAATTTTTGTTATGTAAACTGTCGTAATACACCCATCTGTTTAACTGTATTTTTGGCGAGCGAGTGAGCGAAACGAGCGAAGCGTAGCCTATAACGGACACGAAATTGCAAAATATTGGTTGGTTGGTCCGTTAGTTGCACTTTTTTAGTCTGGGCGGAGCCCAAACGAAAGGTCGGATTGGATTGAAATTTGGTACATCGCTTTATACCCCCAAAAGTATTGCTTAGCCAAACTTTGACGTAAATCAAAAAATTATTACGGAAGAAATTACAATATTTTCGATATTATTTCTTACACTCACCATTGTAAAGTTGGAATCCTGAATAGTTAAGAAATTCCGACGAAGCATACACCATGTTGATGGTAGTCAAGTAAAATTTTTAAAAACAGCAAATTAAATTTTGGTTGCTTCCTTCTAGCTAATAACCTTTTTCGACGTAACGCTATGAAATCATAACATTTGTTCGTTGCACTTAACCACTATAGGAAGAAACGTAACCATAAAAAACAAAAGGATTCCATTAACGACATACACCTATTACTTTCATTTGAAAAAAGAATGCTTGGGGAAATTCAGTTCAGATGGCGTTGAAAGTGGCGTCTACACTAGCGATGGGAATCTAGAATATGAAACCTGAAATCGTCACGTCAAGGCAAAGCGGTGTATATAAAACGAATATTTAGCGCAGACGACGTATTTACACCAAAGCACGAAACAATAATATGCCTACCTCTCATAGTGTAAAGAATCCTCGTTGCCACGATAACGTGAAATCTCGAAACCGAAACCGAGCTGCATGGAAGACTAGGCCTAACTCTTGACCCAGTGTTGTTAGCTTCTACTTACGAAATTAGATCAGAGGTAAATATTAGGCCTATACGCTAAAAATTAGCCCTAAAACCAGGCCTAAAAGCTAACACATTTTAAACTTAGAATTGTGATGGTTATTTCTTTTAGATTATATGTATAATCGTTGTTGCACTGTGTGATAGAGGTGTGGGACTCAACATTTTCGTTGGTGGCGGTCTTATATTAGGGGCAGTATCATGAACCTTTTGAATTTTCTGCTTATTGTTAAAAACTATCGTACGGATGATTGTTTGGCTTGCAGTTAAATGCCTTATTATTAATTTTTTAATTACGGACTACCTTTTGCAGAGTTTGAGCTGTGAAAATAGGCTACAAATAGCTAAACAGAAAGTAAATGGTGTAGCAAACGAAAGCTTGTTAACATAAATTTGACACGTAGCATAAGCCTATATTTAAAAAAAAAGCTAAAATAAGACAAAAATATAAGTTTGAAATGAAGATCGGTTCGCTCCACCTACAATAGGCCCAAAGCCTGTTTCCTAGTTACGTAGTGGTAAACTTTAAACCTAAATGTTCTATTGTGATTTATTTTATATATATTGTATATAGTTTTTTTTTTATTGCAGCTTACTTCGTAATTGTAATATTGGCGCTTTGGAGTTTATCAACTGAAAAAACCGTATGTGGAATCAACATTCCAGAGTTGGGCAACCATGGTGAGTAGAGAAAATAGGATACATGGAACTCATGGCGGATCACAATTTTCAGTATTATGCTTTGTTTGCTTGTTTCTTTCTACTACTGTTTAAACATTTCAAACCCATTTGCAAAGATTGGATTTTGATTACAGAATTCAAATTTAGAACTCTTCTTTGAAATTACCCTATACTTTCAGTTAAAACACAGGCTGCCATAGTTAGTCGCCCATTTTACATTCAAAATATTGTGTTAGATCTAACACTATGTATCAAGTTTACGTGCCGTATGTTTCATTAACTTGGTGGTGACACACTAGTGCCTCTCTACGCACGTATTATCAGACTGAACAATCCAACCCAACTCTTGTGAAACCAATTTTTCGTGGCTTATGTACTTTATAGGGTGTAAGGGGAGAGATAAGGCCATGCAAAGTAAAAAAAAATGGTTCTCAGGCCCTCCCGCATCGATTTGTTTGTAAGAAATAAAAATAAATGACGCGGCATTAATTAGTGACTTTTCCAAAGTCACATTAGTCTCATCACTACTGTTGTATCAATATTACACAATCCGCTGCATCAAATAGAAAGCCTCGCATCAAATTATTTGTTGGGGCGGGGGGGGGGGGGGGGGGCAAAAAGCTGATCTATGCTTGTTTCGAATAAAAATTTCCGAACCACAGCTTTTGAAATGCTGTGTTGAAGCAATCTGGCCATTCTTTTTTTTTTAATGTGAAGATCGAGTCAAGACCTTCCCTTTGAAGTAATATCTTTCCTTCACTGAGAAATAAAAGGTTTAACCACTATTTGGATGAATTGCTTTTGGACGACGAACTAGTCGTGACATACGCGTGTGCTAGTGTTCGTTTTAGTTCCAAAAACTACAGAAACTACAAAAACGGTAATTCGCGATGGCGTTAGTATCGGTGCAAACTGAATGTAGGGCAAAAAATTTACGAGATTGGGGAATTTTAAGCCGGATTTAAGTGTAAGTCAACCATTTGAAAAAGTCAACCACACCTTTGATAGTCACGACTTGTTCGTCCAATAAAAATGAGTATGAAAAAGGCTGTTTTTTTTACCACAAAATTTTTTTAAAAGCCTCATTCCTCTGTGCCCGTGAACCGAATGTGTATAAAAAAAAAAAAAGCCTCATCCCTCGTTAGTTTGCAACTTTTTTGTGCCCGAGAACCACTTTTTTAACTTTGCATGGCCTAAAGGAATTTTTTTTTTAGTTATTTACAGTAAAAAAAGCGCAGCGTGAGGGAACCTCGTGAGCTGTGCCAATACATGGAAAACAATAAAAATGCACAAGAAAAATCAAACTACAAAAAGACACATAAAAGAGAACAAACTGTGGGCAAACAAATCAAAGAATTGGTAACAAATTGACAAAAAGAACACAAATCAGGAATCAAAAGTTCAAAAAGAAAAATTCGTCAGAGCAAATAATTTTATGCAATGAAAGGCAATCAACTGCAATAAAAAAACACCACAATTTCTTCCAAACGTCACTCTCAACCAACCAGACTTTCAGTTTTATTAATTTTTTTTATTAAAAGTTGCATTATGGGGGAATGGCACATAAACTGAGCGGTAGCCAGTGAAACAGTTTAGCATTAATAAATTTCAAACATTATTTCCAAAATGATTATTAACTCTTGGCAAAAGCTGTCGAATTCTTGAATCGGAAAAATTGTCAAGTTTCAGTTGGTTAATGACACTTTTGCGCAAGTATAAAGCTACAAAGGAAGCAAAAAGTAAATTGAACAGGTTGAATTTCCTACTTTTTAAATAATGGAGCTGAATGCTCAGTTGGGTGGGTTAGCAAATGACATAAAACTAATACACTTCTTTTGCAATTCGAGTCTGAAAAACAAGAAGTATGGAGCTGATGGATTTCCGATCGCTGCATAGTACCCTAAACAATATACTCCGTATAGGTATGGAGTTATATTGTTTACTGTTTACACCTTTGTCATCTTAAAAAAAAAAAACCGTTTTATGTTAAACACATTTTCCATCAATTTTAAGGATCCTCAATAGAGTAATACCAAGAATTTATAGGGTTGGGGAGGAGAATTTGTGACTGAGACCTGTATTGAAACGTCTTGGATACATTCACATTAGTTCAGTCTTAGTTTATAGAGGGTGCCACATGTTTTATGTGGGAATTTCTACTCAGTTTTTAGCCTACACAATTAAACTAAACTAAACGAAACTACTTATATTTAATTATTATTTATCCTACTTAGTTGTAATTTAGTTTACTGTAAATTTGGGCTGAAAAATGAGAAAAAAATTACCAGATAGAACACGTGGCGCCCTCTGAAAACTCGGACTGAACTAATGGGGACGAATCTAACGTGTTTCATTAGGGACTTTTTGGAGTTACAGATTCTTCTCCCAAACCGTAGAAATTCTTGGTAATACTAACTAGCTGATGACCCGTCTAAAAACGGCATGTGCTCGATAAATGGTGTGTTAAGCCTCCTCCAAACCACCCCCTATTCCCCTCCCCCTATTGATCAAGTTTCCTTCCACCCCAACCCCCACCCACTACTTTCGCTCACCGTCTCTCTCTCCCCACCCCTCGTCTTGTTGGGCGATGGAAATCTCAACGAGGCTTCGGGCTGAACCGCGTTTAGTTTCACTTTCATTTGGCTCGCATAACGTTGGGCCGAACCCAAGCGCTCAGGGGGTAGTGAAAGATGATGGAGGGAAAGCAATACGGCACAGCGTGGTTGGAGGGAGCTTGCTGTTACCAATGCACGGTATTAATAATGTAGATAATAATAATGATATTTTTAAATTTTATTTTATTATGGTGCAAGGAAAAGTTTGTAGACATTATTATTGAAATAACTAAGTATTATTTCACATGCTGAATGACGTAAGCTCGTGAGTTTCTTTATATGGTGTCCCTCCTGTTTCCTTATTAAACTAATTTTGTCCTTTCCAGATGCCTTGCAGATTACAAATCGACTGTTTAAACGATCAGGTAAGCCTAAAACTGTTTATATCTGCCTATACCATAATCAATATTATTATGTAGCTAAAAACTATTAATGTGTAGCTTACGCGTAAGATAATCTTGGCTTAGGAAATGTCAAGTAAAACTGCTATCTTCAGCTTAAAAAGTAAATCCTTTAAGTACTTCTGACCTATTTGGCTTGCTGCGGTTTAAAAAATTGTTCAGATGTAATTGCAGTTTACTGACGTTTTTGGATATTTATTTGTTTTATTTATTTTATTGTCTTTTATTTTCACAGGCGGTTCCGAACCCTGGAGGAGTCTTCTGGGAAACCTGGCCATGAAGTCGTACTCACAATCCTTTATGACAAGTAAGTTTAATGTCGATCTAGAAATCATATCGTGGTATAGTTTTCTACATCTTCTAAATCTACTCGGAAATATAAAAATTTGCCGCTAAAATTCTTCATTCGCTTAAAATGAAGTATTTCAATACAGTGGGTGTTGTTGTAACAAGATCGACTGAAAATTTTGTGTTGGCCTGAAAAAAAATCCTGGTTTTATTTTTTGGCCTGGGGCTAATTATTGGCCTAAAAAACTTAACAGTATAGGCACTGAGTGAACTTTGCAAGGCAATAACAAATCATGGCAAGGATGGTAACTTCTAAATATGACTAATTTGTGACTGTTGACAAACAAAAACCATCCTAAAGTGTGCGCGGCCTATCTTGAGTTCGCCGCAGAACGAACACAGATAATCGATTGTACGCTTTCAGTAGCAGAGTGCCATGTTGATATCCAAGATGGTTACAAAAACAATGGCGGCCGTCGATTAAAGCCGCTCCAGGAAGACGTAGTCGCTCGTAAAATACTTCCAGGACTCAAGATACGTCGCGCACACAGTAGCTGTGATAAACAAACCTGACGAGGCAGGCGTCCTCAATAACCGACGTTCCTCTGAAACAGATCAAGGTCAATAAAGTTCTCTTCAGCGCTCGTAGTTCACTGTCCATCCAGGGTTTGATTGGGAGGGGGTGGCCCTCCCCGAGACACAGAAGTGCCCCCCCTCCCCCCCACATTTTCTCCAAAATGTTGTTAGTTTTTTTTTTATTATGCAATCCCGGGTTTGCTGCACATTTTGCCTGAATCGTGACCGTTTGTACGCATTTTTTTGCACTACAGGAGTCAGGAGGCCCCGAACTACAGATTGGGCCTCCTATTATGAGGGCCTTCCCGAGATCCCAGGATTCCCAGCAGGGCAATTCGACGCTTTGTCCATCGATTGTCTGGCACTATAATTCATACGAAAACATTTCTAGAGCTTGTACAAATCAAAAGTGTAATTTCTTTTTTTATATTTTTTTTTTTATTTTTTTTTTAATGTTCGGTTAGTGTATTTTGTCTGAATTTTTCCCATTTCGTTGCTAAAAAATTATGAATCGTGCATTCCACGTGACAATTTCTTTCGTGTAGCTTGCTTCACTGAGAATGCACTAATTATTTTTACAATAGCCCTGTAGGAGCAGGTGTGCGGCAAATCATCTATAGTACATCAGTTGTGTACACCTTCTAAAGTTAACCAGAGTAAAGACTACCCTCCCAAAACCAAAACTGGTATAAGAGAAGCCGCCTAGTTTTTAATAAGGGTCGGCCTTTGAAGGTAGTGATAACATTCAACGAGGGAAAAGCCGCCAAGTTTAATCCTGTTAGCCAAAATTAATCGCACCGACTAATAGTTCGAAAATTACTAAATGAAAACAAGAACATCACGGTAGTAATTTCAAGTTTTCATTTAACGTACAAAGTATTATTCGGTGCGATTAAGTTGGCTAATAGGATTAACCTTGGCGGCCTTTTCATGGATGAATGATATCACTACCTTCAACGATCGACCCTTTTTGGAAACTTGTCGGCTTCTCTTAAACTAGTTTTGGTTTTGAGTGAATATCACATCTTCCAAAGGACCGTGAACGGGCAAAAGCCACACCGTTTTATCTTCATCTCTACCTTTTTTCCGGAGGAATTTTACGTCTACAAATTTGTTCACTGATAATTTTCAAATTTGCCATTTGCCAATTTAACTAATACTTTATTTTAGTTGATCCCCGTGGTAAAAAGTGGGGTGTGGATGAATTATTTCAGGTTTACTGAGTTTGTAAAGACTATTGATTGAACAACAAGCGGCTACAGCGACTACCTAGTCGCATCCGGTCTTCTGTGCAGTTCTACCACTACCAATAGTGAGGCACACTTCTCTATCATGCAGTGCAACAGCTATCTCTATTATATAATCTAAAAGCAGTAACCATCAGAATTGCCCGTTAAAAATGTGTTAGCTTTTAAGCTTATTTTACATTTTAGGCATAATTGTCAGCGTTTAGGCCTAATTTACAACTTTAATTTCGTAAGTAGCAACTAACGGAGGTTTGGATTGTATACAGTAAGCCTATTCATTTTTTCACCACGGTATGCCTCCGGGCACACAGTTACAGTGTTGCAACGTAATGCGCAACGTAGCCTATATAGATCAGTGGTCGTCTCTATCTGGTAGCCTACCGTTGCGAAGTTGAAAAAAGCTACGGACGGACGGACAAAGTCGTTGCAATAGTCTTCTCAGCCGGTACGGCTGTACAGAAGGCTAAAAAAGAAATATTATAAATGCATGTATACGTCCATGCTCTGTCAATGCTTTGCTTTGTGTCATGTTTGTTACTTGATGGCAGCATGCTAGCATGTATCTAGAAGTCATCACCTCGTGTGGAAATGTTTTGTGTGTTCCTAATAAAGATCGGATTTTAGTCAGGGCCGTAGTAAGGGGGGAAGTGGAGGAAAAGGAACGAATTGCCCCCGATTTCATCTGGCAGAGGGCCTCGCCTCACCTCGCACTGAAGTAAACGTAAGGGCACGTTTAAGCAACGACTCGCCTTTGCAGTCTCGCAGCCCAACATGGTGGCAGTTTTAGCTCTGCTGGCTCGCAAAGAAAACAGTCAATAATGTAGCTTCAGAAATGACTGGGAAACTTATTTCGCTAGGAGAAATTCTTTATCTTATCGTCACGGATTATGAGAATGTAAGTATTTACAGAAAGATGTCAGAATTAGCTAATCCAGTTAGCGTTGTTAACGCGGCAACGACACCTTTGCCATCGCGAATAAATTCTAGATGCTATATTGCAAAGGTGACTCATCGAATAAACGCGCCCTAATACCACCACGCTTCAGGTTGTCGAATTTTCAAAATGGCTGTTGAGGCTTTCAGTGACCTTACTAATAAGGTGCTGTTCTTGGTGGATGTTCAACAAGTGTATCCGTTTATTTTATTTGATGTCTTCATTACGGTAAACTGTTATAACGAGTTTGTAGATCTCTGCTTATAGG
>JAHWFP010138873.1:0-15712 GCA_023313725.1 Lithobius niger
GAACTTTGTGATAAGACTAAGTTGGAGACTGCCATTAATAATAATCACGAATGATCTGATAGTGAAAGAAAAACGAGCCCGTTTCTTTGTACCTATTAGACAGAGATTAAAAATTTCGGCCAGTCAGCACAAGGTTAGTAACTTTGGTTTCGTTACTTGCCAACTGAAAAACATCAGGCCCACGCAAGATGAATTCTTCCCCCCAACCCACCCACCCACCCTCCTATAAAAAAATTGCTAGGCCTACACATTTTACTCAATTTTTCAATGTACCAACAATGCCGCCGGCAATCCTTGCCTTCAGTGGGATTTTTAAAATGTCCTTTTTACTTGGGATATTTGCACGTTTTTAAAAATTGTTTTTTTTTTACGTTGCTTTTGCTTGCTTTTGTTATGTATCAAATTGCTTTCGCTTTCTTTCATTATGTTTCAAATTGCTTTCGTTTCTTTGCACATTGGTTTCGTTTTCCATTTTGCTTCCTTTTTCAGTTTGCTCTAGCACACAGATAATTTTACTAATCTTAAAGGCGCAGCAAATTAAAAAGGATACTAACTGTAACTTGCAGTAAATAAATTAAGACATAGGTAAAAAAAAACCATTAAATTAATGATTTCCAATAAATTTCTACAAATTGCTTAGCCTTGTGATATTCAAAAAGCGAATTTTCGACAGGCATTTATGACTAAACTAGATGTGCTGTTTCAGTCCTCCTGTCATCATTAGGCTCTCCTTGTGCGAGTTCTATTTGGGTTTGAGCATCTTTGAAGAAGAATTTTATAGATACAAACATCCAAAGTAAAATGGTGAGTTTTTTCATGAAAATTGCTTAGCCTAAATTTTAAGAAAAAAAAAGCAATGTATATTATCATTACAATATTACAATATACAAGTGAGTGCTGTTGGCTCCCTTTTGTATCAGGGTGCAGGCCCCTCACCCAGCCCTAGGATAAAAAAGTATCTATCACTACCAAATATCGTCCGTTCTTTGGCATAGCCTGCCAAAATTCTGATCAGGATAATACGAGTAGGAAGAGAGAGACAATTCCACTGGAGAAATCCAGGTGGAAAACACGGGATCTTTGGCATGTCACAATTGACATGAGCACGAGGCACCACCTTCTCCTCCCAAAATTGCCACGAGCGGCTGAAGCCAGGGTCGGACGCAGGCCACCCGGACAAAAATATGGCGAACATTTTTTCTAATTGTTAAAAGAGAACAGAACTATCTCTTAGAGGCCAATCGC
The DNA here is from genome assembly GCA_023313725.1 of Lithobius niger. Lineage (NCBI taxonomy): Eukaryota > Metazoa > Arthropoda > Chilopoda > Lithobiomorpha > Lithobiidae > Lithobius > Lithobius niger. The sequence goes on from JAHWFP010138873.1 coordinate 1,246, forward strand.
GACAATTAGGCCGTAAGCCGAGTATGAATTGCTAACGTATATGATAGTCGTCAGCGTTCAAATTTTAAAATCTTTTCACGAGTTGCACAACACTGAGTGCCAAAGCTGCCTTGAAATGGCGTTCAGTTTGTTAGTTCAACTCCCCACAAGATTACATCCTAACGCTGAAGACTATCATATACGTTTGTGGATCCGTTTGGCATAGTCTAACAATCTGGACATGTCTTCAAGAATACGGCCTAATCATAGCGTAGTGCAATTGCCCGCTTCGCAACAATTCCGCCCTCTTTTTTACAACTACGGGTATTCTCGTGATAATATTGTAGTACCAATGCTACTATAATTTATGGATGTATTTTTACTGATATACTGTCAACTTGGTCAATATGAATTAATAAGCTTCTAAAAGTAAATCATTCGTTTTTTAAGTTTTATGTAGTTTAATCCATTTAAATTAAGTGGGTAACAAAATTCAAGGAAGAAAAAAAAAGGGAAAATAATATGTACCTAGAAAGAGGCTATATGTAGCTAAGCCTATAATTTCAATTTATAACCATTACACTAAAGAAGTTTTCAGGAAACGGCAAACACTTCCTTATAACCAAGTCTACACCTTAATTTATTAACCCCAAACAACAACATTATTAATACAGAAGTTGCAGTACAAAAACTGCAAAAGCACTGCCAGCACATTGTCCAATCAACGTAGTGACACCAAATTTAAAAGTAAAAGAATCACCAGGAAGTCCTGGCGGGCAACCTTGGCACCATGTCTCGCACCAATCTAGAGCAGCTGAAAGCACGGCTTCTCACCTAACAAACACGCCAACGTCATGGATCACTCAGCTACTTTAACAACTTGTGGTGACACCACACTCCCACTTAATATTATCAAATGCAAATAAAACTAAATAGTTTTTTTTTTAATGCTAACACCGCAGCGAGCTTGAGGCATTGACGTTATTTTTTATTTTTTGTTATTTCCCATTGCTTTCTCAGTGCGACCTCCATACTCTGCGGCTTTACTCATACCAGAAGGATAGGGCCTATTTTAGAACCTCTGTGGGATGCTACCTGACAAAACAGCGTCTCAACACAACTGCCTGCCCAAGGAAGGAATATAATGAACTCGTGTTATGATTACATTACAACAAAAATCTAAAATGGGCACACTGCCAAACTCAAAAGCATTAAGACAAACAAAGCGAAGCAAAGCAAAAGGTTTAGTTAGCTAAGTAAAATTCAGTCCGAGGATTCAGTCGAAACATGCTCACAACACAGACCAATTTTGTAGGAGCGTGATGAGGAAGTGTGCTTGTCGATGATGTCACTGTCACTTTATGGAAGCAGGTTTTACTTTCAGTTTTATTTAGATTATTGCCAAATCGTTAAATGATAAAGCTGAGTAACTACCAAATGCTACCTAAAATAAAGCACGCCCATGCTTTCAATCTGAAAATTTTATACAAGTTTTCCAGCCATTTAACAAATATGCTATCCTTTTTAAGGCCTTTTTGTAACGAGCAGTGCAAAATCGGACATTTCAAATTGCAATCAACTATATTACAAGATGTTAAATACTTGCTTTTCATATTTTGCAGACTCCTAATGTGTGAAATTTCCTAGCTAAATAAGTTGTGGGTTGACAGTCACGACAATTGTTAAAATTGTGTAGTAGGTGTAGACCTACATTAGATATTGCAGGCTGAATGTTAGCGTGACATAAAACCTTAGCAAAATGACGGCTGTGTCCCAAGTAATAAAAAATATAAGAGTAAAACACATAAGGCCACTTTAAAAAGGATGTTTTTTAAGACTTTTCTAAAATTATTTCTTCCATTTTTTGCTGTAGTAAGGGTAACGGTTAGGTTTCAATATTTATTTTATTGTTTTGCTACTTTTTTTTATGTGAATTAAAACTCTGACAAATACAAAAAAAAAATAGCGTATTGAATACAAACACCTTTAGTTTACACCACATTGGGGGGGGGGGGAATGCAGCCAATAATGTGGGGCTTGACAAAACATAAGTTGATCTGGTCAGTGTCTAGAAAGCAGGGCCCTACATACCACTAGTCTACCAGCCTCTTTCTTAAATTCATCATCTCAGCCCCTTGTGACGATTAGAGGTTTACTGAAGTGAATCCCCAGGTTAGCCCCTCTGTGTAGTAAAATCCGAAATTGATTGGGTTCATCTTACATGAGCACTAGGTTTGCTTTAATTAACTTAAGGCTCCAACAATTCTATTTTTAAAAAATGTTTTAAAATATAAATGTACTGTCTCCACACGACGCCTACTAAAAATATTTCAGGTTACTTTCTATTAGTTTGCTTCAATTAAGTTAAGGCTCCAACAATTCTATTTCTAAAATGTTTTAAAAATAAATTTACTGTCTCCACACGACGCCCACTAAAATTATTTCAGGTTACTTTCTATTAGCAACTAGACTAGACGTTAAACTTTGCTTCGCTCACTCCATTGTTGCCGCACGTGCCTTGCTTTGGCAGTGGTTGTAGACAATGAAATGAGTGCTTGTTCACCATTCCTGCTGGCCATAGCTTGCTTTGTCATAAGTTACAAATGGGGAATACATCATTCCTATTGGATACATAGCCATCCCCAGCATCACAACTAACCCTGGCCTCAAGTTAGGTTAACCCTTCAACCCTAGCTACAACCCAGTCAAGTGCATTCGGAAGAGACGGCCCTGGAACACAATTATTATCCTTATCATGTGGTCACCCATGTTAACTGGTATTCCTATACGAGTTTAACTTATTCCAGGGGTGTATCTGGTTTTTTTTTCAATTTTTTTCACATACCTACTTTGAATTTTTTGCACATTTCTTGTATACCGACTGTTTATTTTTTTCATATTTTCGCTTGGGCCTACCTAGCCTATTTTTCGTTTTTTTTTCACATTTTCTGCATCACTATTTCTTTCTTTTCGACATGTGATATACCCACACCATTGTTTCACAATTTTTTTATAGAAATTTTTCTTTACTAGCAATCTCTTAATTTCTCTGTTAATTTGTACATTTTTTTTTTTTTTTGCTAGCCAAGCTTTTAAAAAAAAAAAAACGACTTGATTCTACAAGCATACTTGGCACATTGGAGAATAGCATTAAATTTGCTGCACCCATCTTAGGTAAGTCTTCTTTACCTACTGCTTTCTGCAGTAGTTTTAGTCCCTATTTTTTTTTTATGCCTAAAAGTTGCCAATTCAGTCCTAATTCAGGCTCAAAATTACAGCGGACAATTTGCTTGTTTTTACATAACCCTTCATAGCCTGGCCTCTCTTTAAAGGGCGTCTACTGAACGGGAAAAAACTAAGTCCAAGGCGCAACGAGAGCTTTGTGAGGAGTCCCCGGGGACCCCGAGTAAAGCAGGCGGCAGCAACAACCCAGTGGTCAGCATCCTCGTCTGCAAACCAAGTGAATGCCGGATCGAATCCCGCAACCGACCCAACTATCATATGGTACTTTAAAAAAAATACATCCAATTTGGCATGGGCATTAAAGGGTTAAGTAAGCGCATTTTGCCTTTTTTTCACACCATTGCTCATATTTCTCACAATTTATCACATTTTTCTTACATTTCTTTACACCATTAGGCCAGCAAATTTCATGTTTTTCACATTTTTTCACACCGGTAGCAACCCTGATATTCTTGCGCCTCGAATCATTCTTTACGTTCTCCAATAAAACTTTAAAAAACAAAATTGCTCGGTTGTTTTTTTTAAACAGTCCATTAAACCCAGTATACCCTCATCCCCAGCACCAATTTTAAAGATGAAAGCATTTAACAAATGTTAAAAAAGAAAAATGCTGCCTAACCTAGCCTAACCCCGCACATTTTACAATGATCAAAGATAGCAAGATGTTATAGGTAGAACCGTGACTCTTAATAAAATTAATAGTTTACATTTATTTGGCTTAATGGCCTAGTTGAATTAGATTTTTTTTTTTCAGAAGCACCTAAAGGTTCTTCAGACTTTAGACAATGACTTCAAGTCTACATTGGACAGTTGGCGTAAAAACATTTTAAACTGAGAGGCACGTCAAAATCGGTAGCCTAAAGCAACAACATGATTAAAATTGGTAGTGAATTACAGAACCCTACCGCAACATATCGTAGCGAGTTGCAATATTTGGTCGGGGTCAAGACAATTCCATAACGGAGTAACCTGGTTACAGTGCGATAGGCTGAATTTTGCAAAATTTTGGGACAAAACTTACGTTTTTCTCGTTTGGTCCACTGAAACCAAGTCTTGCACTGTTTTTTGTCACCAACTTTCTTAACGGGTTTAGGAGAATATTGCAAAATAAATCAATTGACAAACGAAACAAACACTGTTTTGAAAATCTTTTGAGTATTCTGGGGCAATGTTTTTAATATTTTGGGGCAATTTTTGGTTCAGTTACCGGGGTGTTGGGAAATTCTTTACACCAGATTAAGCCCACGGGTCTCAAACGTAGTCTTCCACCTAGCAAAGCATGGACTCTGTTGTACCAAGAATAGAGGGATCAGGTTACAGGAATGTCCCCTTACCATAGAGGACTGACCCTGAATACCAGTAAAAAGCTGAAAATAATTTAATGCTAGCCTATCAAGACTGTTAAATAGAACACTTCTAGATCCTGACTGGGATATGTTTTCTAAGCGTCTGCTATGGGTGATCCTTCTTCCCTAGTAGTAGGCAATTCTACAAGGAAATTGTGATGCATACCTGCCTGCCATCCCAGTGGCATTGAACAAGTGCAATGTCACGGCCACAAAATAAATGATAGCATCCTCCAGGTTGTCACGCTACAGTAGGCTACACTTTGTGCGAACATAATGATGCAACGGATTTTTTTTTTCGCTAACAGTTATGTAACAAATCCAATTTTTGCTCTTTCAAAATATAGTTTTACCTCACGCCTGTATCCAGATATTTACGACGGGAGGGGCTGTTTTGAACTTTCATTGATTGTTTCCTCTCCCCTACAGGATGCAGAATTTTTTTTTGAAAACGGATCATCGAAAGGTGAAAAATAAGCTAGTAAACATTTTTACCCCATTTGAAAGGTGAAAATAAAAACATATGGAATGTGTATAGCACACCGTAAGGAGCAGGGTTGCAAAAAATCACGATCAAGATCAATTTTTTTTTTTTATGAATTGTACATTTTTTTCCAAAACTTAAGTTGTACATACGTCACATTAATTATGCTAAAGAAATATCTTACTGAATCAAGTACACATTTTTTTCATTGCCATTTTATTTAAATTAGGCCTACTAATGTAATAAAAAGTAGGGAGAAGAGGCAATGCACAATTTATTATCTAAACAATGACTACTAGTCCTATAGGTAAGTAGGCAAAAAAAAAAAAAAACAGGTGGTATATGGTGTGAGTGAGGATAACACCATCTCTGGTGTACTTCATGTCCACACCCATGATAAAACTTTTAGGAAAGGGTGCCACCTGAAACCTATCCTGTCCTAAAACCAACACGGTGGCCATTTTGTTTTTAAAGTTGCCTCTATACAACTCAAAAATTCAAAATCATACTAATGTATGTTAAGTTTGGTGTCAACTGCTAGGTTTTAAGGTATGCTGAATTCAAAAAAAAATACTCTCAAGTAATTGCCAGGACTCCACACGATATATCCAAAATAGTGGCAAAATTATGTTTTTTATAATTTTAAAATATACTTATGAGTAGATGCAGATTTAAATTATTCCTCAACAACGCGACTTCGTTCACAATGACAAAAATCCAGCTAACACCAGGTCAAATTCAAAGTGTACTGTAGTGCGTTCGTAATTTAGGAGCCAAGTTGTGGCTATGGCTCTATGCTGCAGCACTACATATTTCTTCAATTTAAGTTACACCTTCAGAGTGATGCGGTAGCAGTTCTAATTAAGATAAATGGATGTATTTAAACTTAGATATCAGGTTGCGGTATATATTTTCCATCTTGGGTAATGGAAATGATTTATTGTAATTAGGACCTAAGGTACGGCAGGTACGGCAGTTCATCTACGTTGTAGTGATGTGCAGTTTGCGTCTATTCACCAAAAGTTACATTTTTCTGCTGCAGTAGCTGTTCTAATTAAGATAAACTGAAGTAGGCAGGCTTAGATAAAAGATGGAGAAGTATTGGAACAAGGGTATCAAAACGATTTATTGTAATTAGGAGCTAAGCTACGGCAGTTTACCTACACCGTAGTGGTTTGCTCTTTGAGTCTTTGCATCTATTTACCATGAGTTACATCTTTAGCCTTTCTAATTAACATAAATGGATGTAATTAGACTTAGATAAAAGATGGAGATGCGTATTTTAGAATAGGGGTAATTAAAATTTAGAACGGGTTATCGTAATTAGGAGATAAGTCACAACTGTTTATCTGTGATGTAACCCCGTAATTCTTCTTCAATTCACTGCCAAGTTATGCTATGGCAGTTTTAATGACGATAAATGGATGTAATTAGGATTAAATGAAAGGTCACGAAATTCATATTCCAACATAGGTAGGCTAATAAAAACCGTTTATCGCAATTAGGAGATGAGCTACAAGCGATTATCTGTGCTGTAGCTCCGTGCTTATTTCAATTCTCTTTAAGTTAAATCTTTAACGTGATGCAGTGCAGCTTTAATTATGATTAATGGATGTATTTTAATTAAGCTTGTCAGAAAAATACATCTCCTTCTTTCATCTAAGCCTAATTACATCCATTTATCTTAATTAGAACGGCTACTGCAGTAGTTTAAAGATGTAACTAGTGGTAAATAGACAAAAAAACACAGCGCTACAGCATAGATAACACCCATATAGCTAACCTCCTGATTACAATAAATCGTTTTAATTATCGATGTTGAAATATATACATCACGACCTGATATCTAAGCCTAAATACATCCATTTATCCTACTTAAAACTGCTGCCGCATCACTTTAAATATGTCACTTACGGTGAATTGAAGAAAAGTGCAGTGCTACAGCACAGAGAAACAGCCACAGCTTAGCTCCTATAATTACTAACACACTGCACTACGGATTTGACCTGATGTTTGCTAATTACCAGTCATTGCAAACGAAATTACGGTGTTTGAGCACCGATTTAATTCTGACTCTACGCTAGGATATAAGTATAATTTGAATTATGATAAATATTTGAATATTCTAAAAGTTTCTCATGGGTGTCGACATGAAGTACACGGGAGACGGTGTTATCCTCACAAAGGGCAGTATTTGCTGTTTAGGCAGCGATAAGCTCCTAATTAGCAGTTCTAACCTACCCATGTGTTAGGGAACGGGTCGGTTTCATTTATTGACTTTGGTTCCGGTTTTACATGCCCACAAAATCACGATTTCGGTATCGGTTTTTGTCACCCTCCCTCACACCCGATTTTTTACTTCTTTTTTTTTTTAACAATACAGTAGTAGTACTACTAGCTTCCACTTGCTCCTGCTTTCACTTTCAGAAGCATCATTGACTGGCTGTGACATCCTGGCTGTGACACCATTTTCCTCTATTTTCTTTTTTCATGACTAGGAGCTTTGCTGTCATTTATACGGAGATATTGATAATTATTTAAAACTTTAAAACAACAAATCAGTCTTTGATTTTTCAAACACCGTACGAAAAACTGACACAATATCCGGATCGTTTCGGTTGTCAGTAAAAACCGAAAATTCGGTTTCGGTCCCAGATACTTCCCTACCATCTGTGCAAAATTATTTTAGCCAGATGTTATAGAGTAACAACCTCAATTATTTATACGAGCCTACATTTTAATTATCGTTTCAAACCCAGTTTGTGTTTCGCTTTTACGTTAGTCGATTTAATCAATGATTCAAACATTGAAAATCATTTTGATTTAAATTCTCATACAGGTAGTGACCTCTATTAATAGATTGATAACTTAGCAGTTCAGTGGCAGATATGGAAACTACTCCCCTAGTCTGCTAATTACTCGTGTTATTACTGGGGAAAATCTCATTATAAAGCAATAACACGCTCCAATTACTGCCAAAGGCCAACACATTTTTTTTAATGGAAGATCGAAAAGGTGAACAAATTTTGAAACTTTTTTACCTACTTTTGTACAAACTACAAAACCAACCTCAGGCATTATGGAGGAAAGGATCGAGACTTCTAAGAAACCTGCACTCAAGTTTCCACCATAGGCAAAATTTTTTTTTAAGATATGGACCATCAATTCAAAAGGTATAAAAAAGGTGAAATCTTTTCGGCTAGTAAATTTCATCCTAAAACTAACTAAGGTACTGTAATACTGTAACGCCTTTTGTAGTGAACACACCAAAATATGGCTTTTCCTTCAATTTCCATTTTCCTCTGTTTACGAACCTTTGGGACACTTTAGTCCTCAATTTCAGATCATTTTAAATTCTTGGCAATATTTGAACAACTTTAAACAGGCTTGTATGATTTAAATTACTTGATTTTTTTTATCATTGATTTTGATCAGTTCCACACTAAGGTAAAGAAGTGGATGGGGAGAGACTTGCACGGGGAAAAAAATTACCACTCTACTTAGAGTAGAATTCCTAAAATACTGCTCCCAAACAAGGATTTTGCGGCAATCTCAGTTCTAAGAAAATGAACAAATAGACCGTCTAGTTAATTTTAGTTTGTTTCCAATAAAGACAACCTTGAAATCATGAGATCCAAAAGATATTCGTCCCACATATCAGGTGACAACACTTCAGAATGCTGTAATTAGCACTTTGATTAATTACTGTCGAAATAGTTTATAGTTAGATAAATCTACCCAAAACCGGTACGAGATATGCTGCCAAGTTTCTAAAAAGGGTCGGCCATTGAAAGTAGTAGCCTAATATCATTCAACCAGGGAAAGGCCGTCAAGGATTTATTGGTTTAAAATCCTATTAGCCAAGTTAATAGCACCGACTAATACTACGAAAGTTAAATGAAAACTAGAACATCGCTACTCGCGGTAGAAATTTTTTAGTTTTCTTGTAACGTCCAAAGTATAACTCAGTGCAATTTTAAGTTGGCTAGTAGGATTAACTTTAATAGCGGCATTTTCTAGTTGAATGATATCATTACTTCGAAAGGCAAGGCAGACACTTTTTGGAAACTTGACGGCTTCTCTTTTACCAGTTTTGGTTTTGGGTGGATATCACAATTTTCGTAGGACTGAATTGTACAAAAAGATCGCATCGTCTTATCTTTCATCGCTACCTTTTTTTCTGGACGAATTTTATGCCTATGTTTCACATTGATAATTTTCACGTTTGCCATTGTCCAATTAGCCGTTACTTCAGCAAATTGATATGGTTTGGTTTATTTTTTGTCCATGCTTCACAAACTAAAATTTAAATTTTTCAATCCCATTTTTGGGCAGACTGGCTAACAAATGGCAATTTTCTTTCATTCCGCTCACTCAATCAGCGCAGCTCCCTCGAGTTGCTGCTCCCGAGGTTAATGTTTTAATGCACGCAATGAGGCTGGAATTGCTCACTCGTATGACAATTAAATCTCATCTACTTGGCATTAGCACGTGTCAAGATTAACCAGCAAACTTGGTGCATTACCAAGACATAGGCCTACTTTTTTTCCTGTATATGGAAAATCTTCCATAACCTGGTAACGTGGTTACCGGGACGGTTGAGGGACCAGAGGGACGGGCAAGGGAGAAATTAGACATTACCGTAAATCGTGGATTAAACGCCCATGGGCTTATGCAGTTAACTTGGCAAAAATAGGGGGTGGGCTTTAAATCAAGCATTATCAATTTTCTAACCTTTCTGGACATCTATTACAGAAAATTCGAAGCTTTTGAACGATCTCTTAAAAAAAAGACCAATTTTTACATCCTTTAAATTGCTGTGAAGAAGGGCTTCGGTGAGCGATGCCTTGTGCACGTGCTATGAGCTAAAGGAAGAGTACACTATTACTACAGGGAGGGATAAGGGGCCAGTAAACATAGCAAGCAGTACTACTTTTAGGTAATTTTTCGTAGAAAAACGACAATTGGAGGGGTGGGCTTTAACTACATATTTCATGATTTTGACTTTACAGCATTTTAAGGGGTGGGCTTTAGCTTCAACTGGGCTTTTAATACACGATTTACGGTAAAATGGGTAACTACTGTATGAAGCTGGTACACTTTGGGCAGGTTACCGAAATGCTTCAGGTTGGTTAGCGGGACGCCATGGAACATTTTCCATATGTGTTTTTTCCTACTGATTGGACCCTGTGCTCACGATTTGCATTTTTTCACGACTCTTCTTGCATTAAAATGACTTCAGGGTCTCTTAGCGAGATTTGTTTTTGTGAGCCGCCTCTTCGCAACAATGCAATGTATTCTGACAATAAGTGCAACTGAGTGTTGGACGAGGTTACAACAATTATTTTACATTTTAGGGCCACATGTTTGTAGTGCAACCCCCACACGAGTTAACTTTGTGCCAAAAATTAGGTTTAGCAACTTTCCTAGTGAGCTGTACAGGTGTCGTTAATCTTATGACAATTAACATGGGAGCTGTCAGATTAGCGACTAATTACTAGCAACACAAATCAATGTTGTCGAGGGCCCGTTTTATCCATAAAAAAAAGTTAACCATGCTTTAATGTTGAGGTTTTCTTCATTACTGGACCCCCAAGACACTTGATTCCAACGATTTCTACCGCATGGAGAATTTACACCAGTAGGCTGAAATCGGGCTTGTTACACTTAGTAGGCCTAAAAGACAGTCTGCTAGCGAGCTGCCATCTTACAAAAATTAAGCTCCGACAACGGTTAAATCTCATCTAATTGGCGGCGACGCACTAGTGTGTGTTTAGATAGACATAAATAGTATAAATAATTTATGGAAAATTGGAAATAAGCTATCAGCAAAAATCGTACACTAGTCACCTTATGACCCAACGTCATTCAAGTAACGTGCGTGACCCGGATTCGAACAGGCAAACCAGTTCATCTCTAGATCACTGCCATACCACCTTTACCAATATGGTCACTTGTCCACAGGCATAAAGCTAATCCAGGGTGGCGTTCAAAACTTCATACAGAAATTCCCTGATTTTTTCCTGGTTTTCCAGACCAATACTGTCATTTTTGCCTGAATTTTTTTTCAATCGAAGAAAGTACAGGACTGACTAAGAATTTTTTTTTTTCACATTTCACTAAAATCGCCATAACTGCATCACATTGTTTTGCTAAATCAAAAATTGTATTGCCATTACTGGGATTTATGAACACTAGGAAGACATAATCTGAATAAAACTAGAAACACATGTAACGTCCCATATTACTTAGGCCTAAGGAGTTTTCGCTTTATCATAAATGAAACACGAAGAATATGGATTGTTACTGAAACAAAGTGAACGTTTTACAAGTAAAATCCAAATTAGCTATTCTTTGAAGATAAAAATTCTTTTAGGGAAATGTTGAAATTCCCAGGCTTTCTGTGTATGTTTATCAAATTTCCTGATTTTTCCCTGAATTTTCCAGACTTGGTAAATTCCCTAAATTTTCCAGGTTTTCCAGGTAGAACGCCACCCTGTAATCACTCATTGAATCAGTTATTAAGTTTACAACCGTGACCAGTACTTGAGTCCTGGTCACAGCTGTGACCCTAATAACAGGTTCACCGAGTTATTTCTTCGCTAGTGGACACATCGGTAAAGGCGGTATGGAAGTAATCTAGCTCGCCGGTTCGAATCCAGGTCACGTCACTTGAATGAAATGTAAGTGCATAAAGGCGTCTTACTGTACTATGTTATTCTGGAGTAGGACTCTCGCTGTTGGCTTATTTCCAATTTTATTTTATAGTTTTCAGTCCCCTATTATGTGACAATCGTCGATATCTTTTTTATCGTCCTTCGCAAGCCACCATCTTGGGCTCAAAGACACTGTAGATACAGACGTGGTGCATGCGCTCTAGTGGAGTATCTTGACTCGCTTACAAAGACAACATGCCTGCCTCAGTGCCCTGTGCCACAAAGAGGAAACGATACAGACGGAGATGCCTACGGAACAATGGTATACTGGTACTGCTTATTTCTTTTAATTTCCATGCTTATTTTTTTGCGATGCACCTGTAACGGAACATTTTTTCATGCATAAAATATGGGTGTACAGGCACGTCTTTTTTTCCGGCAGATAGCCCAAGGTTACAGTAATTTTGTTTCGATTTTTGTTTTTTCACACGACTTTTCGGTGCACGTAGCATATGCTTATTATCCAATTCATTAATCCTATTGTTGCATGACATATGGCATTGCCGGCTGTTTTATCTGATAAAATGAAAGGATTCATGTTTCGGCTAAAAACTTCTCTGCAACCAAAGGATGAGTCGGACTAAGCAGGAAGAAGCACCTGTGCCAACCCAGCAGCCTTTGTTTCTTTGATTTTCTATAGCCATTTCAGTCGTAGACAATTATAAATCACCTATTAAACGCCCATGGGCTGTCAAAATCAATTCGATGTAAAAAAAAAAAAAAAAAAAAAAAAGGGGGTTAGCCACAACAAAGTTATGGGCTAATTAGAATTTTACTTCTGTACAGGGATGCCTCACACCACCGCAGAAAATTCGGCACATCTGGGTTTGGTCTAGCATTATGCAATTTACCATTATTCTCATTTGTTCAGGAATTTATATTTAGTTTGCTTTATGTATGAAGCTTTTAGTTAATATTTAGGTGCAGAAAAATGTCATCTTTAACTTCTTTGACCCAGTAGACTAGCTAAGGGTAAGTGGGGATACTGACACCCATTTTTCATTATGTTTAACTTCACTCTTTTTCTGTCCATTAAGGTGCTACGGGAATTACTTTTTGTTGTTTTAAATTTGGAGGACCCAGATATCCAGTGAAACAAGGTAACTTGGTTACCAGCTGTTCAATTAGGTTATCCCCTCCTAGGTTACTAAGTGAAGTGTGATAACAGGGTTGAAGGTCGAGGATTTGAGAGGGACAAAAAAAATATTAAAAATTGTTAAACTTGCTGCAGAGCTACTAGCTTAACTTTTTTTTTACCTATTCGAGCAAAATATTTGATAACTAGCTGTACCTCTGGCCTAACATATGCGAGTTTGGCTGGTTCCCGCATACGCGAGATGCACCCCCCCCCCCCCCAACATTTCACCATTGTGCGGCGCGATTTCCCCCTGCTGCCTTTCCGGTCCCCTCTGGACCCCTGCCCCCGCATTCCCACCATTGTGTGGTCTGAAAATCCCTCCTCCTCCATCCCTTGGAACCCCTGGTGTTTCGTCTTCTTAGGGAAGTAAATAGCATTTTCAACGGAGAGCTCCACTCTTAGCCTATTCTCAGTGTGACAGCCCGCAACAACGATCGTGCATGCAGTGATTGTTACTCAACCATTTTTGAAACTATTCAATTCTGCTCTAATAGCCAGCATAATTGAAGCAATGGTTGTTAAAGGGGACAGCCGTTCACAATGTCGGCCCTCGCCCTATTTCTTCGCTACCGTGGCTAGAATGGACCTGCTCCCGTGGCAAGAACAGAACGTGCTCACCCTCTTTCACTATAGTGCATTATAAATTCGCTGGTCATGATCCCTGATATGGTCTGATCCCAAACGATGCATCCTAAACCCCCGGGATAGCTTCGAGGTTTTATTTTCAATAGAAATTTTTTTTTGAAAGTGCTTTGAGAATTTCCAAGCGCATGTGAATAGTTTCAATATAATCAAGCCTACTTGAAATAGTTCACTCTACTTTTCACTGTCACGATATTTACGGGTTACAAACAAAGCCAATAAAAGTGAGAATTATGGATCTTTTATGTTGTTTTCCTGTTTACTTATGAAGCACTGAAAAATGTACTACGGCACCTGTTCAGGTTGGCATATACTGCTGAAATCCTACAAAAAGTATAACATAAACAACTAATGACAAGCAGAACAAACAATAGGCTGGATGTTACTAAGTGCTCAGATTACCGAATAGGGCCTAGCCAAATAACCAAAGACAAACACAGAAAGGGAAAAATGTTCCTTTATACCGAGAATAATGGAGAATATTACCGCTAAACTTCACAACGAAGAATTGTGACTCAAATTTGACGAACTTTCACAGTAATATGACGAGCGTTGTTCATTTACACTAAATTGCATTAGGCAAGCCATTTAACACTAGTTGACCCCGGCGTAACATACGCCGTTCTAGCAAACAGCCACCTCCTCACGCCCTCCACCGCAAATCCCCCCCACTGGACTGCAAAGGCTGCTCGCTTCTGGCCGGACGTCACGTATATATATAGAACCCCCCACCAACCCAGAGCCTGGAAAGACCCCTTGCACCTGATGAAGCCAAGAGACACCCAAACAGCCTGATTGAAGTTGTCACATATTTTGCGAAGGGAAGAGAAAAGGTTAAACACGGAAAACATCGTTCGTTACCTTACTGTGAAAGTTCTCGTCACAATTAGAGTCATAATTACTGGAATTATGTAGAAAA
>JAHWFP010138873.1:16112-30617 GCA_023313725.1 Lithobius niger
ACGAGACAACACCACCACCCCAAAACCAGTACCAAACAACGTCGAGGACAGTAAGGGGCCAGGAGGTAAACGAAGATAATGGTTGGAGGAAAGGCAATGTGATTGCAGGAGAAGCAGGGAGGAAGAAGACTCAAACTTCGATGTTGAGCAATACAACCGGGATGGTCAACTGGATTCCCTGCAGAGGGTGCCCAAGTGGGTTCATTTAGGAGATGAAACGTCAGATTTGCATTAGGGTTAAGGGAAAGCCACCTGCAGGAAGACAAAAGGAATCCTGAAGCCATGCACTGAAAGAAATCTTAACACCAGATTGACTGAAGACGACGGAGCAGACTGAAATCATGCTCAAGTCGGAGTTAATGGCCATTCAGCAGTGTACAGGAATAATAAAAACACACAAGAACCGGCATGTAAAATAAGGTGATGACACACCAATTTAGTACTAGATTGGAAGCAATATTACGAAGTTAATTATTACTCTACGACCAAATATCTATTAATTTTACACATTAAATTGCTAAGCAAATTCTCTGCTGATCACAGTATGTATGGTAGTTTTTGTCTTCAGCCTTCACCAGGCTTACAGGTCTTGTGGAATTCAAGTTTTTAGTATCACATTTTGAACTTTGCACTGCTCGAGTCAACTGTCATGTTGGGGTGAGAGAGACTCACACTCTGTGCTATTTGAGTTGGATTGGACAGTAGCTCCTCGATCGCTTAGTGAGGCTCGTTGTCGGTTCTCTAGTAGTTATTTTGGCAACATTTTGATACATTGGCTCTTGAATGGTCATTAGTCAGATAAGGGTCTCTTATGTTTTGAACAGCGCGATATATTCAAGTACTCGCAAATGTGGTTCATGTGTAGCATTCAACTTTATCAAAAATCGTTCCTTTCCGCGGTACCTTATGGTTGGTTTTTAAGCTGTACATTGCAATACCTTTTTTTCTTTACTTTATTTTCGAAATCGCCTTTGTATTCGCAAACCCACTGGCCAACCCTCTCGAATGTGAATCCAGTAGCAGTCGCCACTTGGCCAGTAGACCTTATAGAGCACTCGCCATTTCACAATTTCTACTCGCCACATACCAATGACATCTTGCACGATGCATGGTTTTTCTAATTCATGCATTTACGAAATTGTAAAATTCTCTTTAACCCCAGTATTAATGAAGATAAATCAGTTACGTAGCCCTTATAAATCTGAGCATAACGCCGCAAACCGTTAGTGTCTAACTTGTACGGTTCCCGAGATATTGCTCTTTGGGTGTAATTGCTAGTCGCCATAAGGCTAAATTTCAGGTCGCCAACTGCTGATTTCCATTCGCCAAATTATGGCGAGTGGCAACCGACATTGGAGAGGGTTGCCACTGACAAACTCTTTGTTTGATTGGCAATGAGCCTCACTGAGAGGTAAAGGAGCTTCCGGCTCACTCCAGCTCTAAAGAACACAGAGGGAGCCACTGTCAACACAACATGACAGTTGACCCAAGCAGTGCAAAATTCAAAATGTAACAATCAAAACTTGTGTTCCTCAAGACCAGTGACTGTGAGGACTGCTGAAGACTGTAAATAGTATTAGCCTATATACAAGTTTATTGCGATCAGCCAAAAATTCACTTTATCAGTTTTTAATCTTTAAAAACACGCAAACGCATGATACAGTGAGAGTCTGGTGCTAGATAAAATTTCACAATGAAAATGCTCAACCTCACAAATTATACGAAATAGCACAAAATTCCAAATTTCAGACAGTTTTTTTGGATGTGGATGGTTAACTTCTCCCTCTTCTTCAGGCTCTTGTTTGTCAAGGCTGATTTAGTACTTTGCTATCACATTCGGCCTTTGGTTGGCATTCGAAACTCACGAACTCTGTGCCGAGGCCGAGAGTTTCAAATGTCAACAGAAAGCCGAATGTGATCCAAAGTACCAAATAAACCTCAAACAAGAGCCTGAAGAAGACAGCTGGGCCATCCATATCCCAAAATAACTGCCGAAAATTTGTGAAGTTAAGTTACTTAATGTTCGAGAGATTGAGTCAATTTAATGTGTAAAATTGATGACATTCGGTCATAGCATAATAATCTATATATATAATTACACAAGATGCGCAAGCCATCGGCAGCGCAGCAGCAATCTGCATCTGCAGCAGCTGCATACGATGCCATCTACCGATGGAACGGCAAATTATAAGAGTAGCAGCCAAGCCCCACTGAGATAGTAGCTGCGCCCGGAACGCAATGGCCAGCAGCGCGAACATACGATGCCATCTACCGACCGAACGGCAAATTAAATGGGGGGGGGGGGGGGGCGCGAGACGGGAGGGGAGTGAGACGATGCAGAATGAGCGAGCGACTCCGCTAGTTAACTTTTATTGTTCCAGACCAAGTTAAAACAGAAGAACATTTTAGAATATTTATTTACTCACGAATGCTCTACACAGCCTAACTCAAATTGAGTGGGCTGTTCTGTTGAACGCTGTAACTCGTTTAGGCTACACAGAGCAATTTCAGCAGTGAAGAGCATTTCATTTGTAGCCTACCACTGTTAACTCAATTCTTGACAATGTTTCATTCCCAGTCCCAACCCACTTAGCACAGAAAACGTTCGATCAACACTCACTCCTTGTTGCACTTTAATTTTCTCTGCACGTGCTACCGACCACTGATCTCTACGTCAGTGGTCGACAGTGAATATTATCACTGTCTTCACCATGTAGCTTATCAATTTTTGCAAATTAAACTGCAATTAGTTTGAACAGAGATACATATTACGCATTAAAAATGGGCATTTTACGTTAAGGTTTCATAATGTTCAAAAATTGATTAAAGGTTCAACTCACTCAACTTGGATTTGTACGTTGGTGAATTTTCAATCCTTTCCTCTGATCTTCTTCAGGCCTTTAAAATTATTTACACATAGGACAGGATGTAGTGCTCCAAAAATATGTGTAAATAATTTTAAAGGCCTGAAGAAATCCGAGGAAAGGATTGAAAATTCGCCGACGTACAAATCCAAGTTGAGAGTTAAACCTTTAATCAATTTTTGTAAATTACGCATTACTCAGGGTTCCCAAATGCCAACAGCCTGCATTAACCTTTCACTACTGAATTATTTCAGGTTGGTTACGTCGGTTGCAGAATTCGAGCCAGCATCCTCAAGTTTGGAGACGAGGATCCGTTGACTACTGGGCTCTTGCAGCTCACTTAGCTCGGGGTCCCCTCACAAAGCTTGCAGAGCATGTAGGAAGTTTTTTTTTGGCTGGAAAACTACATGTTAGTTTTCAAGGACGAACAGGTTCAGCTGAGCAAAAAAAAACGTTTATCAATTCTTTCATTAGGATTATTTCTGGTGACTTTTTTTTCAAGATGTGGGATTCGAGCCGGCATCCTCTTGGTTTTGAAAGGAGGACGCTGACGACAGGGCTGTTACAACTCGCCTTGCTCGGGGTCCCCCTCGGAAAGCTTGCGGTGCACGCGAGGACGGGTTTTTTGACCCAATACTTGTCCTTTTTCAAGGACGCCACTAGCGAAAGGCCTCATAGCAAAAACTGTACATCGCGTACAGTTTAAGGCCAGCGTGGACAAATTTTGACCGATTTTGACATTCCAATGCACCATTTTAATCGTTACGACAAAATCTTTCCATTGGTGGACTAGCCAGATCAATATAATAAAGCACTGAAAAGTTATTCAATAAAAACCAATAAACACGTGGGCAACCCATACGATAAAAACAGATTAACTGCAGACTATTTTTTTTCCAACAATTGGTGTTGCAAGACAGTGGCAGAAAGTTCTGCTGCTGGGGCGAAAGGGTCAACACAGGCTGTTAGCATTTGAGAGTCCAACATCTAGAAATCAACAAATAATTTTTCGGTAGCCTACGAATAACACAAATACGATACGAATGATAATAATTCTACCCTACCACCCGGTTTGAATTAGCCACGTTTTACTGTACTCTCTGTAAATAGTTACGCGCCTGCTTCTCTCACAAGAAAACCTTTACTTAAAATGAGATAAAAATTTGAATTTTTAGCTGTCCGACAGGTGAATAAGCATGGATGGAACGGGGCAACTTTCATACAGTCTATACCACATGACAAAATCTACCATGTATAGTCTATGTACACAAATGAGAATCCATATAACAGGAGCTAATAAATGTACACACGTCTGCAGGAGTGCCCATGCTGTAACTATGGCTTCATAATCCCATCCCTTGTCGCAAGATCATCTGGGAGAAAAGCTGTGGTCCAGGTCAGTTTTTTCAATATCGCCAGAATTTTGTTTACCAAAGCAGTGCTACAAGGCGTCAACTTTAAGGAACACACACGAGCTGGTGTAGTCAGGAGCGCCAAAGCAGAATTTTCTGCCGCTGTCTGCGACACCAATTGTCACGGAAAAATTGTCTGCAGCTAATCCGTTTTTTCGTATGGCTACATGCATATTTATTGGTTTTTACTAAGAACTTTTTAGTGCTTTATTCTATTGATCTGGGTCTTCCATCAACGGACAGGTCTCGTCGAGACGATTAAAATGGTGTATTGGAATGTCCAAATCGGTCAAAAATTAGCAAAATGGCAGAAATTTGGTCAAAACAGCACATTTTGTCTGCGACTGTGCTAGATTATCTGTGATACAGTCGCACCCCTTTCTGCCTTCGGGGTCAGGAGGCGAAAACACACGACTTCTACCCCAGTCGACCTTGGCTTGAAGAAGCCTCCTCCATCCCGGCATCAAGATCGTTCAACTCTCTTCCATATGGAGTTGACGCATGCCTAAAGTAATCATTAAACATGACGGAAAGCCAACAGCTCAACAAGAGTTAAAAATAGATACAAATGCAAACCTATTTACGCCTTTTGGACTTGTATGTCAGACTGCTTGAGCAGGGAATCGAACCGACGACCTTTGAAACCAAAGGATGAGGTCGTAGCGCTTGAGCCATACTGGTTTCAAATGTCATGGGTTAGAGATTCCCTGCTCATGCAGTTTGACGTACAAGTCCAAAAAGCAAAGTAAATAGGTTTGCACCTGTATTAATGGAAATAATCATAGCACGAGCGATAATTTCCGCATTTATTTATTGGGTTTGGACAACTTATTTTTAACAAGAGAATCCCAGAAAATAATTACAACCAGTTGCTCCATAATTGGTCACATGGGGTCGTGACCCAGGACGAGAGATGGAACATGCCGTGTTATTATCATGGACACTTATGTTGCTTCCGATATAAACTGCAAAGTATGCTCGGAAGAATTAAAACCACTGAGCCCCTCCCCATTTGCAGGGGGTCACAACAGAACAAAATGTTACAAAATCCTCGTAACTGCTCAAAATATTCTATGCCAGATCTCAACTTTCTCATCAAGGGAGCCCCTACATTGGGGCCCTAGCCAACCCCCCCCTCCCCAGCATGGTTGTCCTTTTAATGCAAAAAAAAATGTTCGGAAGAAATGCCGGGCGTAAAATATTAAAATGTTAAGCTTTCCTGTCCAGCGTAGCAAGCAATGGAGACTTCTCCTCAGACGTGCACCTGTCACATGATTCCGTTTCGCCGATTGACCTTTTTGCCCTTTAGATTGATAATTTTGTATTTCCCAAGTTTTCAAGCTTTTTGCCATTCTGTGGGCGCCCTTTATTCTCATTGCATTTAGAAGTGTCAAGAATTGAGTTTTAATTTAAAAAAAAAAAAAAATAGCCCCATTCTCCTCTTTAACGGTTGTTGGCTTCCCTGCCTGATATGAGGGATGGCTGCCAAAACGCAAGGAGTGCCCTTTAAATGTTCATAGCTTTAGCAGACTTTTGCAGTTCTAAATCATTTTAAGCCTATAGGCCTACGCATGTCGAATTTAACTTCACGGATATACGATTACAAAAGGTAAATGTTGGTATTGTGTACACTGCAATGTTGGGCGTTACCAGTACACATAATACTGGTTTTCTCTTTTATTTGGCGAGAATAAAAAAAAAAGGTTCACAACTAAATGACCATAAACAGAACTAGATTGAAATCGCAACCAGGCCGCGCGGGGCTTGCCCACGTGTGCATTTGCGGCAAACTAACTGTGTAGCCTACATCAACGTTAAAAAATCCAAAAACACAAATGAGTTAACGAGCTGAAATAAAAATCATCCACATTACAGCACTAAAAAAATAAAAACTATAAACAAACATCCACATATTAATCCAACGACGTACGACGGGGTGGGATTTCGCTTTCACCGACACCCACTTACTACGATGTAGCCTTTTTTTTGCCAAATTTTAAGATTCCCCATTTGGCGACACACCACGCATTTACAAGACACCATACGCACGCACTACACTATTTTACACATTCGACTGGGGGTTAGGCGGATTCTTACCCGATTATAGCGGGGCTGTATATTTTCCGAAACAACCTCCACGGAGTGCCTGAATGTTCTTCTATCAAATGGGAATTTTGGTTAAGTCCGTATGTGCTAGCACGATTGTCCCTTTTCCTTTTCGTCCGATTGTAGTACAGATTACTCACTATGTTGTTATTTTGTCTATTTGCCACCGGCCACCTTAGACATTGGTCCCCATTGTTTGTCACAACATTGTTAATTGGAATGAAATCGGCGTTGGATTTGAGCTGTTCTGTGGTTGTACTACTATTCGTCGTTGTACTATTACTAGAAACGTTGTTGTTGAGGTACATGTTTTCCAAACCTTGCTGGGTTTCCCAAATCCTCGACCACAATTTCTGTGCCGGTCCTTGCTGTTCAGGCTGATACCATCCGATATTGGGATCCATAAATTAATTAATGGACCGAATTCACAACTACATTCATTCAACTTGTGCAACCCCACGTCTCTTTCTGTGCGCCGTGTCCTTTCCAAAGGAATTCAATGAACCGCTAATATTACAAATTATCTGAAAAGAGGTAGACAAAATTACACTTCGGAAAGCCTCACGGTGTACCAGATGAGAGCAGCTTTGGTGGAACGAATCGAGTGAAGTGCGCATGCGCACATTTAAATATCGCACTCTCGATCACTCTCTCTTTTCATTAAAAACGTAAATTTCGGGTATTAAGAGATTTAATTTACCGTTTTACGATTTAGAAAAATATTTAATTGTGTTTTCTAAATTCCTCGTTTAAAATACGTAATTTTGGGTGTAAAATTCTAAAATAAATAAGCACTACGCAAAATTGTTATTTCATTTTTATTGTTAATGTACGCCATTCAGTAAATAGCATTACACTTAAAAATCTCACATCATTACACAACGAGTGGTGCTGGAGATGCCACAGTCTTTGTTTCGTTGTTTCACAGCCACCTTTTTCTTCGTAACTCTCGATTCTGGAAAGGCCATGTGGGAAAGGCATGTTCTCCGTTAAAATCAATCAAAATAAAATAAAAATAAGACGACGCTAACGCTGTGCAATCAAACACCGAAGCCATATTTTGTAACAGTTTATTGCTCTATTGTAGTACTATAATTGTTAACAATGTTAAGTAATGATATATCGCAGGACTACGGTCAGCGCATGACACGCGGGGTTGCAACGAGAACACGTGAGTTGCACACCACGCCCTCAATTAAACTTTTGCAGTCGAGGGTATAGAAAGCTAAAACCTACGGAAGTCGAAGTTGAACAGTAAAATTTTTGCTGTGACTTGCAATTTCTGAAGCTAAAGCAAATGCATGCTGAAATTTGCAAGACGTATTCGTTATCTGAGGGCAGTAAACTTGTCTACAACATATACTCTTGTGTAGCGTCATGTTTATTTACTGTGGTACCTAACCATGAAATCTGTGTTTTGTGTTTATTTGGTCAAAAAATGCCTAATCCTTGTAAAAGTAAATATTTAGGTTTGTGACGTCATTTGTGCTTGCGTTGCACTGGAGTGGTAGTCATAACTAAAGTTAACAAGCAGGGACGTGCACAGGCCCCCGAGAGAAAGGGGCAAACTTTTTCTGGGGTTTTTTTTTTTTATGTTTCATACTCCTTTTACCTGCCTTTTGTATGACTTTAACCATTTCAGCCCCTCTTTGCAGCACTTTCTTCGCCGCTATGGTATTTTTTTGGAGTTTTTTAGGTTCTTTTAAACACCGCTCCACCCCGAAAAAGGGCACTTTTTCAGAAAAAAAAGGGGCACTTTGCCACGAGGGCAGGGGCTAGAACCCCCCCCCCCTCCGTGTGCACGTCCCTGTTAACAAGCTATCGCATCTTACCTCTTCCAAGACTACGTGACGGCCTGGTGGTAGCTGCGGTTACTGATGCCTCCGATAATGCTTGGGCAAAGCATTGATGGTGATGATGATGGGGCATGACTTTTATAGAAGGGTGCAGCCTATCGCCACTCAACCAAAGAAGAAAACTTACTACCACTTCCACAACTCTCCTATCCAACCCAACCCAAAGCACACTCCTTCCCCGTTTCACCTCCTCCCCTCCAATCCAGGAGCGACCTAATTCCCTCCTCAGCCTCTATCCCTCCGAATTCTTGTCTCCTCCTGAATTGTTCCAGGCCTTAGTACCGGCACTCCACGAAAATGTGCTCCGGAATCTACTCCACATCCCTGAAATCTTCCATGTGAATTTCCATCAACCCTCCCCCCCCCCTTCCATATCAGTTCCAGTACTACCCTTGCCCTAAACAGAAATACACTCCCCCTCGCCCTAAACAGGAGTACACTCCCGCAACTCCCCAGGTAACATCCCTCCCATGTCATCCTAGTTTTCTCCCAGTATCCGTTGAAGTCGATTTTTTCTCCAAGGCCTCTCTCTACCTTTTATCCAACTCCTCCCCCTTTCCAACCCTCTCCCTAGCCCAAACTAATTTCTCCGCCAAACTCCTAGTGCGAGACACCCACTTCATGGGGCACAATCCCGTCACATACTTATAAACTCTACGAACCAAATATCCCCTAGCAGGTCACAAATCCTTCTGTTGAAGCCAATCATGTTTAGTTTAGTTTAGTTTAGTTCATAATACGGCAAAGTCCGCGACTTGTAGCCATGCCCCGTGGGGGAGTTAACGCTGCGCCATGTGCCTCTCCAACATTGCCTTGAAGCAGTTAGTTGAGCTGGCCCTACACAGATCATCTGGGAGATTGTTCCACTCATCGATAACGGCAACAGAGAAAAAATATTTCCGTGCATTAAGTCTACTGTGTGACTTGTGTAGCTTGAGGGAGTTCCCTCTTAAATTAGTGGTGGTGGCCATCGTAAAGAACTCGTTTGGGTCCAGTTCGTAATGTCTCTTGAGAATTTTGAAGCACTCAATAAGCATACCTCTCTTTCATCTCTGTTCCAGAGTTGGCAGCCTGGACAGCGTCAACCGCTCCTCATAGCCCACCTTGTCCTTCATGAGTACACGTGAAGCAAGTCTCTGCGCACTCTCCAACAACTGAATGTCTAGCTGTAACCAGGAAACCCATTCTGCGCTGGAGAACTCCACAAGTGGCCAGATGAGAACCTTATGAACTCTAGCAAAGTTTTCAGGAGAAAGCCTAGGTAGATGTCTGGAGAGGAAAGCCAGTCATTCGCTTGGCCTTAAGCAGCAGCAGCACATTGCTTGCTTACAGACAGATCAGACCCCATAATAACGCCCAGATCCTTGATTTGGCCGGTAGCCTTGAGTCTTGAATGGTCCAGATGATAAGTCCACGTGATAATGATGATAATGGCCACAGTCTTCCTGGCTTCAAAGCCCAACCACCCCATTACCCCTTTACCACCACTCCAGCAGGAAGCGATTTGCCCGTAGAGCCCACTTGCTCAGTTCATTCTGAAAACGCCCAAGCTGCTTCCAATCCTCGACTTCATACACCAGCAAACCTCCTCCCCCCCCATCCTCAAACAAACATAATCCCTGGAACAGCAACCACTTTACAAAGCAGCATCTGGACCTCATACCTGTTGTACCCCAACATCACCATTCTCTTTATAGTGCCTTTAATTCTACCCGCCTTTTCTCTCGCCTTCCTCACCATCAACTCTAGATAGTTCCATTTTGCGCATGGTCTAACTCCCAAATAGTCATGCACTTTAACCCTTCTCACCTCCAGCCCCGACCTTTACCCCCACCCCCTCCCCAACCAATACCCATGTGGCCCAATTTCTCTATATTAAAAGTCTCTGCCATGTCGGAAAATACTCAACAGCTCATTAGAGCCCCTCCCAACATCCCCCTCCAGGGGCCAACATCATATGCGAACGTCAGAACCAGTGTATGATCTTCTTCTCATCTACTCCTTTCACAGACAACGCCTTTGCCTGACTCCTCAAGCCTCCTTCCCAACCCTTTCAGATAAATCAAGAAGAGGAGTGAGGAGAGCCAGCAACCCTGTTGGAGACCTCTCCTGCACTCCACCCAGTTCAATTCTGCTGAATTCCATGTGACCAAACACCACCCCCTCATAAATCCTCTAAATCAGTCGAATAAACCCCTCTTCCACTCCCAACGACATCAGCTCCCTCCAGAGAATGTCCTAGTTCATGCCATCGTAGGCCTAAGTTACATCGAGAAAGGCCACCAACAGACTCCGAATCTCCTTTGTTGCCACACCAATGGCCCGAGTAACCACAAAAATGGTGTCCTCAATTCTCCGACGTTTTCTTAAACCATTCTGGACATCTCTCAGAGGCCCCTCGATCTTCCATGTCCCTCCGAAGCTTTTTTAAAGCGCATGAAAAACTTGTAAACTGTGCTCGCAATCGGATGAAACTGTTCCAACCTCTCTCGATCTTTAACCTTTCCCTGAAAAACAAAGTGACTTCTCACCCTTTTCCAACTCTCCGGAACCCTCTCCCTCAAAATTTACATTCATTATCCGTATTAATATTTTCTTTCCTTTTACCCCCAGACCTTTTACCAGTTCTCCTGCAAGTCCATCTTCCTTTGCTGCTTTCCCCCTTCTTAGAAAAGGACACTACCTCCTCAAACTCCTACACAGAAGTTGCCTGGCTCAACTGTCCAGTCATAGCCCCTCCCACTCCCTGGGCCCCCTTTACTAGCCTTAGCACACCCACCTTCCTGAATGCCCCCCTCCCAACGCCAAAAAATTCCCTCAGAACCTGACTATAACCTCTCTTCACCTTCCCTTGCACCAACTTCAACACCCTCATTATCCCTCCTCTACATGTCCTCTCACTTTCCTCCATCTCTGTCAGGGCACCTCTCCCATGCCTATCTGGCTCGCCATACACCTTCTGGTCTTCTCTTTAATGTACCTCCAGAATTTCATAAATTTCATCCCCACTTTCCTTCCCCCACCCACCACTTTCCTCGCTAACACCTGGTTGTACTCACCTATTACTTTCTAAGTAGACCATCACCTCTCCTCACAATTTCCGTTTTTCAGTCTTATTCATATCTCTTCTCCAGTAGCAACAAGCTTCCCTTCACCTACAAATGACACCCCCATCTCCTGATCCCACGTACCACTCCTTTCCCTCCTACTCCCATTTACTCTCTTCTCCACTCAAC
Organism: Lithobius niger; assembly: GCA_023313725.1. Lineage (NCBI taxonomy): Eukaryota > Metazoa > Arthropoda > Chilopoda > Lithobiomorpha > Lithobiidae > Lithobius > Lithobius niger. The sequence continues at coordinate 27,587 of JAHWFP010138873.1, forward strand.
ATACTTACCCACTACTTTCAAACCCTCCACCTCCCACGTCTCATATCCTTTCCCCCACCAATTAATGCTTTTTTCAGTCTCCTTCCCATATCTCTCCAGCCTCTTGGGTTCCTTAAAGTTCCATTCCCTCCTCCTCATCTCCCCATATCCTCCCCCTTCTGTTCTCTTCCTGTATCTACGCCCAGAGTCACCCCTGCCTTTTCTCCTCCACTCAACCCATACCAGGTAATGGCCCGAGTCAGTCCCCAATCTTCCCATCAACCCCCATATCCCCCATCTTCCCAAAGCATGAATTCGACCGCCGACTTACTTTCCCTTCGCTCGAGGTAAAAGTCATCCTCTCCTGGTTCCCCAAATTCGCCACTTCAAGACAGCTGTCGACCAGAAACTTCCCTAACAACCTTCCATTCCCGTTATCCATCTCCCCCATTCCGCTAATCCGGCATTGAAATCCTCATGAACAAAGTTAAACCTTTCCCCTCTGAGTCTCCTGGCTTCCAGAATTTCTGAATTCCACTGCTCCCTTCCCCCTTCCACCTCTATGTAGAGTACACCCCACCACCACTAATTTGCAGCCATCAATCCTTCCAACCACCCACAGACGGTCCTTCTCACCCCTCCTGTAAATTCCAATACCCCCTTTCCCTCTTGCCCCCTGTTCAACCCACACCCATCCCTCCCATCTCGTGGGTTCCTCCTCACCTTGGAAGTGCGTCATGGAACCCGCCACTAACTCGAATCTCTCCTCTTCAACTACTCCAATTTCTTCCTCTCGTGTTGATAAATTCCACCCTCCGTTGTACCTCCCATTTCCCCTAATCAAAACCCTTAACCTCCTTCCCCTTCTCCCTTTGCCACTTGAACCAAACCTCCTCTATGCCACTGTCTCCTCTACTTCTCTCTCGCTCTCCTCCACTTCTCCAAACAACAAACACGACTGCCCAACAAATCTCCCTGCATATTCACTTGCCTCCTCCTCAGTGAAATGCACCCCATCATTGCTTTAATTCGTCCCTGCCCAACCCCCCCCCCCCCCCCGACATCTCTGCCCCCGAGTATCCACACACTCCACCGCAAGACCCTACAACTTCCTTAATAGGGATGAAGGGAATTGCAAAACGATTTTGACAAACTTAACTTATACCTGGAAGAAAACTAATTATACATCAGTATTGACTTGAAAAGTTGCTTTCTACCTATCGCAACCTCACTTATGAAAGTCAAAAATGAAAATATTACTGCACACAAACAAGTGTGTTAGGAATAGTGAAACATTCCTGCACAAAACCCAGAAAAAGGTTAATAGCTCTCGTTACTTAGGTGCACTGTTGGATAATATTTGGAAACAAATATAAACACGTGGATGAGTTATTTGGAAGATTAAGAAAAGTTATCCCGGTAGTTTATAAAGTAAAAACCTTTTTAAGTTTAAAAACCAAAAGCTTATTTTCGAAGCCTTGATTAGGTCTGTTACTAGATATGCAATAATAACCTACGGTACAACATCGGCTAGTCTTATTCAGTCTATAGAAAAAATTACATAATAAGGTAGTTACAATTTTTTTTAAAGCATAAAACACACAGGTCTTTTTTTTATAAAGTGGGCCAATTTGCAATTGAAAGAAATTCTACCAAACAATATTCTAATTAGTTTTTATCAAAAGTCTGAAAATAAAATTGAAGTTAAAAGAAAGATTAAAAATAATAGCAACTGACTGAAATAGGAACCATTATGGTGAAACTATTACGGAAAACGAGGATTGGCATATCAAACAAAAGAAAAAGAGAAATTAAAAAATAGATAATAGAAACTGAATAGAATAGAATTATTATTATTAATACGTAATATGCTGAATTATAATTTAGGCATCGTATCGAATCACTCAATACGTTCATTATAAACTCTAGTTGTATAAGACAAGACAATCACTTGTATTACTCTAAGATTTGTAATTTACTAATTTTATTTTTATACTACAAAATACGGTTCTTATGCTTATTTGTATATATATTATTATTATCAAGAATCTATATAAAAAAATATAAATTCTTGTTATTACTTTTGTTTGCCTAGGGAAGGACATTCTCGACAAAAACACTATAAGAAAATACTTCTTTATTTTATGATAAGGAAAGCCGCATAAAATAAACCACAATATTCCCTTTTAATTTCGTCAATTTTCTAACTTCAGAAAAAATAAAATAAAACAAGCACGTAACGGTGTACAATCTGATTTGTAGACCTATGCCCAGTTTTACAGCGCCTTATTAATTTAGGAGGATTTTAATTGTATATAAATTAATTTTTACAAATTTTTTGCATCGATCTTCTTTTTATCTGTGCAAGAGTACTTTTAAAATGTTTTTAAATGTTTTCTAAATCTTTTAAAACTTTTTTTTGCAATGTTTTTATATTTAATATACGAGCTAAAATAATGTGTGATGATCTTTGCGAAATTTGTCAATGTTTACTTCTTTCACCATTATTAATAACTGCAAATTTTTAGTTCTTTAGAACTTCGTGCCTTCATGTTTTATGCTAAATAAAGAAAGATTGTTGTTATAAGAAGAAGAAGAACAATAAAAATACAATAATATATTAAAATAAAACTAAATAAAGAAATTATAAAATAATGAATAAAATTATATTATTACATCTTACACCCATATTGGAAGGTATGGAAGATATTAGGCAAATACACACAGCGAAATACAATGCAGCAAGCCCAATTTGGTATTTTTCATAGGATTAAAAAATATGCAAAATGCTGCAGCAAAAATATTTAATCAATGAAATAGTGAATCAGGTTGGAGATATGGTTTAGTGATTCATAGAAAACTTTGCTTGGTAACTTTTTGTTGAATAATTTTATCTTGTGTTTCTTTCTGGACTTTGGCAACAGTCAATCTTGAAATGTCCCATCTTGGGAGATATAATTTTATACAAAATTTTTTTTTTTTAAATGGCGTGAGCAGCAGTGGAAGGAAAGGGGGGAGTGGGCGCTTGGATATCAGACACCCCCCCCCCCCT
>JAHWFP010138874.1:0-28633 GCA_023313725.1 Lithobius niger
TTAAAGACGACCGGGCCTGGTACCCTTTTCTCTTCGTCTCACCTTCAATTCCTCATCTTTGGGGCAGGAATCTCTCTACCACTCTCTGGTGTACCACACAGTCAAGCCGTTCTCCTTCCCGTCGATTCCCTTTCTGCAGCGGAACACCTTGCCTTGCACACTCCGTCATGCGCTACGGAACCTACTGTTCAATACGCCTTCAGTTCTCTGTCTTCCAGGACCGTGACCCACTTCCTTACAGGCCACAGCTTGCGCTTCACAGCCACCTCGTCACACTACCTGGTCTGCACCAAGATGCCTCCTGTTCTCATTCACAACTATAGCCCCTTGAGCACTAGTGCATCCCCCTTGCCCCTTGCCCCTTGAGCATCTTCTGCTTCCCGGTAAACCAAGGTTCGGTGTTCGGGCTAAGGCCCGAGACTGGGCACGGTACCATTTGTTTACCTTCCGTTCCCGGATCACTATCCTCCTAATCAGGGCTCCCTTGACCACTCAGCATTCCACTAACGCCTTGTGTCCTTTGCACTATTGCCAGTGTACAAACTGATGCTATTCTCCGGAATCAGTGGAAAGCTGTAGTCCCTCTTGTAGGTGTTCCCACGAACCTCCATTCCTACGATTGGTCGGTTCCTGCTCCATATTCTAGCTCCTTCCCGGAATGTGTTTGTGCTACTATGCCAAACTTCCGAGTATGCTCCCTCCTCTACACGAGAGGCTCCAGGACGTACCGTTCTGACCTTCCTATACCAGACTTAAGACTTCTCCGGTCTGTCGGAATGGCGTTTTTCTTGTCCATTCCACAAGTTCACTCTGAGCAAGCTTCCCCACAACGGTTCCCGTGGTCTGACTTGCTGCCTTCCAGATTCCTGTCCCGTGCCATCTTCTTAGGATTCCACGCCGCTTCCAGCGTTTCGACTCACGACATGCTTCTCCGACCTCTGAGTTCGTGTTCGGGTTATTCCTTCTCCACCGTGTGCTTTCCAACTACAGGAATCACCGACACTTTCATAACGGCACGCGCAGTTCTGCCATGCACCCGATTTGTGGACAGTTCCGTATCGGATTCCATCAACCCCATCTGTCGTCTTGGACTTCTCTGGGCGCGGCTCCCTATCATGCTGGTTCCTACGCCGAACTTCGGACCGCGTTTCTACAACTCTTTGCCAACTCGCTGGGGGCAGGACATCGGATAAATCCTCCTCATGGTCCTACCTCTCGGCTCTTCCGGACTGTCGTCCTTCCAATCGAACGTCTTGACTTGTGCCTTGCTCCCGCCGCCTGCCTACGCTACAGTTCCTGCGGTTCGTCCTTCAGCACCGCGCTCCTGTTCCCAAGTTGTCATCACTTCCCGACCCTAGGTGGGATGGCTTCCATTATTTGTTTGCATCTGTACCTTGCCCCAAGGGGAGAACCCTTAAGATACCTCTCCCGGCATCTTGCTGTTCCTGTTGCTCACCCCATGGGACTGTGGTTCCGGGGTGCGGGATTGAGGTTCTTTTGGTTGTCTTCCCCAGGATTTGTTCCGTGGGGTTGCCAGCTCGTAATGCGGGTACTCTGAACCTTGCCCACCGCCTTCTGTGATGAGGTCTGCTATGTTAAAATAAGGTAATGGGCATTTTCGTGGCAATAAAAAGTCTAAAATACCAGGGGTACCTGGTTGATTTTAGTTTTTGTTTGCCTATACGAACATATACATTACCTTTTACCCGCCCAGCCTCCCCTCTGATGGACTAGGTTCATGAGGGCTGGAAGAAAGATGCTGGGAATCGCTGCTATCCGCGTATATAGGCGAACCCAGTTTCCGTCATGCACAGTAGGTTACGAGCCTGGCAGGGAAGCCAACTTGCAAGCTAGGGATATAGAGCTCCAATAGGGGGGAAACTGCTATGTTAAAATAAGGTAATGGACATTTTCGTATAGGCAAGCAAAAACTAAAATCAGCCAGGTGCCCCTGGTATTTTAGTCTTTTGGGCAAAATTCAAGCACTTCGGGTAAATTTCGGGAGGAAATCAAAAATGTTGTTAAAGACACATTCGATGATCGCGAATCTGCAAAATCCAATATGGTTGTTTTTCACTCGCAAGTACAACAGCCGTGTATGTCGAGGGGGGGCCTTCGAAAATTAACCTGATTGGCTCAAGCAAAAGTAACTTGTTGCTTCTACACGTCACGAATTAGTATCATATTTAACCCAAATTTGTCACCAGAGAAAAATGGTTTCCCCTGCTTTCTGGGGGTATGAAGTTCCCTTAGCCAACGTTACCTGGCAGTCTCCTCATTGGTGGCTCAGACTTATAATCTGACAGTGGGTGTACAGGTTCACCCCCCATTCCAGATCTTCTTCTCTTCATGGATGCCTCGACGTTTGGATGGGGGCTCACATGGGTGAACACATGGCATCAGGTACCTGATCGTCGGTGGAGACGACTCTTCATATCAACACCCTGTAGTTACCGGCCATTATCAAGCTGTCCGCACATGGTACTCGATGATCAGAGGGAAGACAGTTGCTGTCATGGCTGAAAATACGACGACTGTGGTGTATGTTCGGCACACCCTGATCGATGAAGTGTCCAGGTTATTTGACCTCTGCCTGGTGTTTCTATGATGTTGCTACCTAAGCACATAGCAGGAAAATTGAATGGGCTGGTCGATGAGCTCTCGAACATGGACAAGGTGCCGACCATGGAAAGGCAGTTATCCCCCCAGGATTTACCAAGTGCTCTTCCTGAGTTGGGGAAGCCATGGATTGACCTATTTGCGACCCACAACAACAAACAACTTGGACAGTTTGTCTCCCCATTTCTGGACTCTCTTGCTAGGACGACCGATATCCCATCTTTCCCTGGGACGGGATATTTGCCTATACCTTCCCTCTGTGTTCCCTTCTCAGAAAGTCTTGAACAAAATCAGGTTCTCTAATGACACATTTCTTCTGGTAGCCCATCGTTGGCCAACAGTATCTTGGTTTGTGAACTTTTTGGATCTTTCTAAAGAGGAACCTGTTGCCCTGCCGTTGAGACTTGACCTCCTCTCGTAACAAAGGGAACGGTCGCTACATCGAAACCCAGCCATTTTTCATCTTCACGCTAGGAGACCAATCTGAAAATGGTTAGTTTTTCGTCTCCTGTTGCGACATGCATTCTTCAATGCCACAGGAAATCTATGGTAAAAGTCTGTTGAAAATGTGTAACTGATTTATTGCTTCAGGTAGGTACCTTGGTAATATAAGGATAGAATTAACATTGCTGGTATCATCTGTGCATTTTAGCTCAGGATTCGGTTCAATCCACCTCCTTTTGGACAAAGTCAGCTTATAACTGAAGGGAAGTATTTACGGATGGAAGTGAAAATGGAATTTTCAAAGATAGAATTAGTTTTTACTTATCCTAAAATACTTACCTTTTGGGCTAACCCGCCCATGTCCCGGCTCTCGCTGAAAAAAACTTTTCTCCAAACGATTGGTGTAGGTTGTGTGACAAGGCCTGCTGGGTAGTGAGCAGCATTGCCACCTGGTCTGGGTTGTAGCCAGAAATTTTTTTTTACCCTCACATCGCAATATGGAAAAACCCTTTGTCATAATGACACACATCCATGGAAAAAAATCTAAATATTTGTCGTTTTTTTGTATTTTGATAGTCAACTTTGCAAAATCTTCAGCTGTCTAGAGTCATACAGTACTAGCCATTACGCTGTAGCTTTTAACTTTCTGGTTTCTGGTTTGTTTGGTGGAGGCTTTAGGATGTTTGTCATCCACACAAAGCGCAAAACAAGACGGCCGATGCTTGGTCGGGGTCTTTTTAAATAAATTTTGACTGGTAAATAAATTCATGTGTAACGAACCTTGCCATATGGGTTTTTTGGGGGCGCACTGTAAGCTTCCCCCAGTTGCGTTCGGAGGCCCGGGAGCTGAATGGTTTTAAGTCTATTAAGTGCAGTTTGGGACTGCTGGTTTTTTCAATACATTTTTTAATCGCACTAGTTTTTTTGTATTAGTTGACATTATCAACCCAAAATTTGATCGATCTCAAATCCATCATTGGTGGGCAAGTTTACATCACTCAGTAGGTTTAACACTTATAAAGATGGGAGAGCAATGGTAACTTTACTGTCGCTTGTAGGCTGGAATCTCTACCGAACTACATTATTTTATTATAAGACTAGTGCAATGACATCGTAACATAAGATAGCAAATGGGAAACCGACATCTTACGTTGTTTCAGTAAAAATCAACAATGGAATGGCTAAGAAAATAAAGAACAAACTGTTGATGAGAATGTCGCATCAACTGTCAAATCTGGATGAACACACTGTATATTTTAAATAACAAATCCAAGAGCCACTAAAAGTGACGACAACAGCAGCAGGTGTATTCATGTCATCAGTCTGATTTGAAATTCTTTTCCGAACATTACACATTGGTTGTTGCAGAATCCTCCACAGGTGCTTGCATGGTCGAGGACTTCACTCAGAGCTGAATGATGTATTCATCGAGGGATGCACTGGTAGCAATGGTCTTCAGGGTTGAAGAGGCTTCCCCTGCTGAACAGCCACGCCAATGCGCTGTAGAAGGAAAACAGTCGTCCCCTTCTCTTCAGTGGCCCTTGAAACGCTGGACCGATATGATGATTTAGGGCTATGCCGTCCCGGCCAAAGGAACCTAAAGTTTCAACAGCTACCAAGCAAAAGAGTCACTGGTTATCCAGATACTAACACTTGCGTTTCTTCTGGCTTTGGCGGCAGAAACGGCACTCAAAGGCTCCAAGGAAATCTGATTAAGGCATGATGGTGCTAGAATGTCGGTGCAGGTGAAATCGCCCACCAGGTGACGACCGCCTCCCATGAGATCAAAGAGATACCATCTGGACGCCTACCATTTTCCCGGTCGAGTCAAACACGTTCCAACTGTGCTGGGATCCCAGCAGACACGAGGGTCTGTTTTTATGAGGTTATTAATAGCGGTGTGGTGAGACCAGCAAGATGCACTTTTCTTGCAGCTAAAACCATGGGTGCTAGAAGAATCTACCACCACGCCACAGGGACACACATGCGGCTCGCAAATACAACAACCCAAACTTAGAGCACCGTCGTCAAGGAGAGTGTCTAGGTGGGGGGTGATGGAAGGACATGTATCCAAGCATCGTTTTCCTTGGAAGATACCTCAATGAGACAGACCTTTTGGATGGGATTGGTAGCCTGCCTATGGAGTTCCCTACAGTTTCTCGATGCCAGGATGATCCCATTCTCGTTGACTGGCTTTTGTGCTTCCTGTGGGAGGTGTAGCTTCAGTCAGCTTGGACCAGGCAGTGATTCCCTCAGAGAAGACAGGGTTGGGCCCATCCCTACAGTAGTTGGGCAGGATGTCATCAACAAGCTGTGACACAGAGTAGGCAGAGGAAAGAGAAGCAGGCAGGAACAGATTAGACTTTAGACTAGCGGCAAACACCGAAACCTCCACTCTCAAAAAAAAATTGTTTAACCTGGGGAATGGAAAATGGATGGCCTTTACCTGGTGTAGGGAGGAATTTAGGTTGGCAATTGACTTTGTGCTTTTGGGTGAGAAGGGTATGGGTGAAGAGGAATATGGGAGTGGATGTTGATGGCAGGTGGGAAGGGGGGGGGGGGTTAACTCAGCCACTGCTTTGTTTTGACGAAATGGAGACTGAATAGTAGGGAAAGGCAGAAGGGTAGGAGCGAGGCCAGGAAGGGAAAGTTGGGGGGAGGGGGGGGGGGAGAAGAGGAAAGGGAGGTGGAACGTTAGGCTTCCAGAGCTTCTGGAGAAGTACGGTCAGGAGATTGAGGATTGGGATTGAGGTAGAGGTATGAGAATTGGGAGGCGAGAGTGCTTAAAGTGGCTGGCAAGCACCTTGGGAGGAGAGGTGAGAGTGCTTAAAGTGGCTGGCAAGCACCTTGGGAGTAGAGGCAGAGGGATGATTAAAGGGTGGTAGGACAGGAAGGTGGAGGTCATTCATAGCATTTGTGACTGTGACCCATACAGAAATGTCGCAGATACATTCTTATTAGTTCAGTCTTAGTTTATAGAGGGCGCCATGTGTTTTATGTGGGAAATTCTACTCAGTTTTTAGCCTAAAATTAAACTAAACTAAACGAAACTAGCTTGTATTTAATTATTATTTATCCTAGCTTAGTTGTAATTTAGTTTTCTTTAGATTTGGGCTGAAAAATGAGCAAAAATTACCAGATGGAACACGTGGCACCCTCTGAAAACTCGGACTGAACTAATAGGGACGAATCTAACTTGTTTCAAAATAGAGACTTTTTGGAATTACAAATTCACTTCCCAAACCCTATAAATTCTTGTTCATAGGCATAAGGATGCGCGCAGGCTGTGGAAGCGGGGAATGGGTAGAGAGTCCGATGGTGTGAGCAAAGGAGAGGTGGACAGAGTACTTGGATTACAAGAAGGAGGCAAGTGAGGTGGCTCGGAAAATTAGAGTGCCTAATCGTAAGCTGGCCAGGGAGATGGCAAAGAAGGACGGAAAACTGGGGAAAAGTTTTGGATATTTGTTAAGGAGAGGACCCGGCTTAGGGAAGAGGGGAGAATTGGAGAGCGGGAACAGGGGGTGGGAGTCTTAAGGCACATGCTGATGGATGCAGTGAGGGAGCTGTGTGGGGATGGGGAGGGGATTGGGGTCAGATGGGCAAGGCAATTTCAGTGGGAGAATTTGAGGAGGCTTGGTTCTCCCGAGGAAGGCAAAAACTGCAGGATAGGATGGGTTGGCCGGAGAGGTAATAAACGATATGGGGTGAAGGACAAAAGAAGGTTAATTCAAGGAAATGAATTGGATTCTTGAGGGAAGGAGAGAGGTGCCAGGGAGCTGAAAGAAAGTGAGGGTACATTTTGTGTTAAAGGGGAAAAGAAAGGATAGGGTTATTTGCAGAGTTAAGTGGATGATCAAGAAGGTGGTGTAGTGGTGGTATAACCACTATGAAAGTTCTTTGGAAGGAGGTGGCTGTTCCAGGGATTATGTTTGCGGTGTATGGCGGTAAAGAGTGGGGGCAGTGATAGAGGTTACATGGGGAGCTAGGTCGTTGGGCTTAGGTGGGTAACATGTTCACACCTGAGTAGGTGGTGAAGAGGGAAATGTGTTGGTCAGGTTTATAGGTGAGCAAGATGGTTGCGAAGGTTGGGTTCAACAGAAGGGCTTGGGGAATGCACGAGATCTCGATTGTGCGTTTGTTCTATGAGTATGCGACTTGAAGGTGTAGAACGAGGTGAGTTGAGAGGTCGAGGAATCTTGCTGGGTAGTACGTGCAAGTGAGGGGATGGGGGGGGGGGGCGCAGTGGCTGGAGGAAGACAATCAAGGACACGGAGTTCGAACATTGGGTGTCTGTCATGGAAAGAAAGTCGTCTACGAGAAAGTATCGCAAGAGAAGTGTAGGCTGGGTGGAAAACGTTGGTTCATGGGGGAATGGGAAAGTGTTCTTCTGTTCCGTGTGAGGGTGCGTGTGTGTGTGGGGGGGGGGGGGGGTATGAAAGAACTTCTTTGGAGAACGGTAGGGGAAGATGAGGATGCAATGTGTGAGATATATGGGGACGCTGATGAGGCCATGAAGCATATTCTGGCTGAATGCTGGGGATTGCAGGATCTCAGGTGGAGAAAACAATAGGGTTGGAAGAGAGGGTGATGATCAAGATAGTACCAGCTGGCTCCTTGGGTGGAGGGGGAAGAGAGGGAACGAAGTGGGAAAGGAGTGTTCTCCTCGTGTGGTAGAAATGGAAAGGTGTGCGCTATGTCCAGTGGAGGTGAGAGGGGGAGAGGTAGTGGGCAATGGTTGCTCCCTCTCTCCCCTTGGTTTTGTATCTGGAGGCCGCATTCTGTATCAAACGGGTTACCACATCATCGTCATCATCATGACCAAACCACGAGGTAGAAGCGGCGCGTGCGGTCAGCTCTTCTGCAGTCTGAGTGATGGAAGCTACCAATAAATACATACTGACAAGTGCAATACTTAAAGCCACAGGTTACTTTGACGAATTAAACGGTTTACCGGTACATGGTTAAGCAACTAGGCTATACAAAAATAAATAATAAATAAATAAATAAATAACAAGGTATATATATATATAATCTGAGCACTGAAGCTGGTAGGGCAGAAACCTACATGATTTCTGCCCAGTGATCCGCAGGGCAGATTTGCTGCTTCACTTTATCCGATATCTTCCCAGTGCTCTACCTCGATTTCGTAAAATGTTTGAAATAGGAACTTCATATTCGAACTCGTTTCCGTCCTGTGCTAAAGCACCCGTTTCATGAATTTTCAGTCAGACCAGAAGAAAACTGTGAACATTATCGTGTGCCAAACAGAAAAATACACACATACAATTAAAATTGTTATTGGTAATTTTTTTCCAACGGTAATTTGCAGAAAAAAACAGGAATCCCCCCCCCCCCCCCCAAAAAAAAAAATGAAACAAAAAGATCATATGTGCGCCAGAAAATTGCTAAAACCAGGAGCCGCTGAAGCGAGTCCCCTGAAATCCTTAGTTTGGATCTTAATTTGATTTCGTTACTAAATTAACTAATACCAGTTTTTCCTGCTAACTCGTGCTAATCTCTGTAAAACGAGTATTTCGTCTTTATTTTACAGTATTTATTTTTTCCATATATCTTTTTCTGTTAGACTTTTTTTTTCACGAAAAAGTAATAGCATAAAACACTTTGAAAACATTTTTTGTACCATTTCTTGAATACTTTATTTTTCGTTAGAAAACAATAATTATTTGAAACATTTTTTCCCGCAATCGGTACGTAATGAACGACCATGCTCCCGCATCAGCAAATAAACATTACCAGGAGAATGCTGTCGAACGTAACTACGAAAATCCCGCTTTTAGACGTCAGAAACGCATACTATAAATATTATGATGTGTTATTGGATATACTACGTAAATGTCTTCCTTCTTGATTCCAAAACATATTTAGTAAAAATCATAAAATTGAAAAATAATACAACCGATTACTCGTTCCTGGTTAAAGCGTGAACTGACGTCATCAGACGTTACCGTAGAAATTTGTGACGTTGGCGTGGAGGGGAGATTTCTGCTCTTTCGATTAAGCAGAGTTTTATCTGATTTTGCATTTTTCGTCTGCTCTATGCAAATAATAATAATATGACGATGTTCGTTGTAAGTAAAGCTACAAAATGAGACAAATCCACCTTTTCCCCCGTCTATTTGAAGGTCAGAAAGGACCTAATTTCCATGAATTTTTCGATGATTTAAGCCTAACACCTCTGTTTTACATGACAAGAAAGCGTGCGTTTTGTTGGCTCTAGGTTGGCTTAACGTAAATAGCATCGAGCCATGTAAAAATATATTGAATTGAATTGTTGAGAGCTTTATAATAATTAAGACTTATCAAGTTTTATACATATTTTTAAGTGGTGTTTTTCTTTGTGTTGTTTTATTTTAGACTCATCCAAGCGTTCGGATCCGAGGGACCGAAAATAATTACGGCCCCGTTCAATGTTTAGATCCTAATTGTTCCGACAAGCCCCCTCATATGCACTGCCCTTTTTGCCAGCGAACAGAAGCTTACCATGATCCGGTAATTTTAAAAGCCCATTACAGAGTTAAGCACGTGGACAAGGGCATAGATTTTGCAGGTAATTTGTTCCTAGTTCTTTAGAACACCCGTAAGCTAGAAAATGTGTTTGTCCCGTAACACGATTTTGGTTGCCAAAAATAAATGTCGAGATCACATGGATTACTGGCAGGGTTGGCACTTTCCCAGGAAAAAACTAGTTTTGAATAGGGCGTTGGTAATTACTGGTTAAATACTAGTAAGTGGGAAACATTTATTCTGGTGATATTTTTTATTACATGCTCGTTTTAAAAGTTTGATTGAGGTGGTTACTGCTTTCTAACAGTAGTTACCAAGTTAATCTATTTGACACCAAACCCATTTACACTTAAGTTACAGAATGGTGAACTACTAAAAAACAGAAATTTAAGCGTGTTATCTTATGGCCACATTGTATGTAAATTAAGAACTGTAAATGCATTTTGATGCAGACCTTTTGATCTGAATTTAGCTGTAAATCCTCAGCTGTAAAGGTTAACACACAGATTAAAGAACCCTAACTCTCACAGATACGACACTACGCGGCAAAGTTAGGGCCTCATTTTTTTTTGTGTGCTGAGTCATGCTTCGCACTTGATTCGCCAGTAGGCGCAGAGATCGCCCGCGTGGAGCTTTGGGTATAATTGGAAAGTCCGCCATAATAAATACGCAGGCATGCGCAGTGGGATCGCGGGCAGCCGCGTCTGCACGTTTACACAACAAATCAAACAAGCTACGTTAATCACTCGAGTTCGAGTAGTTGTTGTGGAAGTTGTTTTTTTTTTCTTTCTTTCTCAGACCAGTGTGTTCCAATAAAGCCAATCGTAAAGGCTGACTTTTTGATAATTTAACGCTTTACCTTCTAATTTCTTATTTGTTTAGCTTCTTTTTGGCGTTTCAATTTCACTGAGTTTGGAGCTGACTGATCCAAACTAAACTCCACTGCAATATAAAAAGTTATTGCTGTTTCAAACACAGTTCATAATACTCAGAACTACTCAGGTTGTCTCTTGGTTACTCACTGAAGGCTGGGGTCCCAGATGAAAATGGAACACTCAAGATGGCTGCCGGCATTCCAAAAAGGCTTCTTTGGTGAAAATGGGTCTTTTCCTAGGTGAAAAATGGACGGCCGATGCACCACTTGTGCAACCCCGCTATGCCCGGTACAAGGAAGAACGCCAGAAGGATGGTAAATTCAGGGTTTATTCCAGGGCCACGCGGTCTGTCCTCAGGAGATGTTGTCCAATGGTTCAAGGATGCTCTGATCAGGGCTACTAGCAGAGTGGCACACTTCAGGAAGAGTGCTTAGCTGGTTAGGGACTAGCTCCCAGAGTGAGGCTGCAAGGCCTTAAGTACCTAGAGCTGCCGCCAGTATCTGCCACTGGTGGTGCAAGGTACTTCCTGTACTATATCCTGGTATCCCATGATCCATCTCTGCTAGCAGCTACCCCTAGGGGCAGGCAAGGCCAGAGCCATCCAGACCACTGATCTCCAGGGACTGGACCATACATCAAAGTACATAGCATTACTGGAATACATCAATAAAGATACAGAATAGATAGCATGGAGCCATAGCATCAAGGTAAAGAGGCCCACTAAGGCCCTAGCTTAAGGAGTATGAGGAAGCTGTGGAAACCGTCGTTGCACTGGTCTTCTAGTGACATCTGGCGAATAAAGTGCGAGGTGTTACGTCATCACCCCGACGCGTTGCTGAAACGAGGGACCATTTTTGAAGTGCTGGCTTAGTTACGAGTCGTATCTGTGGGAGAAAGAGTTCTTTAATCTGTGGGTTAACAATATCGTCACCGCTAGATGGCGCCATGGTATTTTCGTTCGTTTTTCAATCGGTGATAGTGCCTAACTGGGGAAATTAATAGTTTTTTCCATGGCAGTCAAAACCTAGTAAATAGGCCTACTCAGTAAAAACCGTGCCAACCCTGATTAGTGTGCATAAAGTTGATGCCTCAACATTCGAAGTGGAGGATCTGTTCAGAAGACCGGTGCGACTAGGCAGCCGCTTTAGCCGCTTGTTCCCCCATGTGTGCATTTTTCTGAAGAAGGAGAATGGTATATTCTTAGAAAATTCAAGCAGAACTGTGTACCGAGTTCTTCCTAGAGGTTAAAGCAAAGCTAAACCCTCCCATCTTAAATTTCAGTACCGTTAAATAAGCCACTTAAAAAACATGAGAGGTACGAAAACCACTTAGGCTCTATAGTTATTACGTAATAATGTGTCTAAATCTTAATTCTAGCAGACGAATTCTACGTGCGTGCAGTCAACACAACCAAGTCTCGTTCGTGTGACGTCACACTTCATCACCTGTTGGCGCATGCGCCCAACAAGCTCAGGCAAGATCGCGCTCGGCTCTCACATTTGAAGAACAGATTCTTTTCAAATGAAGCGCGCGCCCCCTAATCTACTTCTCCCTCCCCATGAGCACGAAGTGGACACTGTCCTATCGCTTATCTGCCCAGCATTTCGAGTTGAGTGCATTACCGCTTAGCTGAACGAACTTTCACAAGCTCTGTAGCGGTAACAGTCACGGTAACTACTTTCTTGAATACTTTAATTTAATAAATCACGCAGAGATTGAATTTTGGTTGGCGCTGCTATGGTCAGAGCTGTTCGGTCTCGCAGCCGCCATGTTAGAAGCACAAGCCGGCTCGCACTCGCTAGTATGCTACGATGACGTCATCCTCCAAGGTCGAAGGTGATGAAGTGTGACGTCGGTACCATGCGAGGAAATCGCGTTTGCCTGTCTCGCGCCATGGAAACATCAAACTTAGATTCTAAATTAACTATTGCTTAATTAATACGAATGTTGGAAACTTCGCGTAACTTGCATCTTGTTTTTTTCGTACCTAACTAACAATAGTGAAATTTAAGATGGAAGGGTTTAGTTTTCCTTTAAGGTGTGATTCTTGTAATTTGAGCACAAATTACCATAAAAAAAAAAATATATTTTCTCCAGTTTTCGCACATTACCACATTAAAGATAGTCCTCTATCTAGCAAATTTTCGATCACTCTCTGCAGGCTTTATTAGACTTCTTGAAGTTGTTTCAGATTGATTTTCAGTCCGTCTGTCAATCACGTAAACAGATTAGAAACTTAACTTCAAGAAGCCAGATGAAGCCTGCAGATAGTGGTAGAAGATTTGCTAGATAGAGGATTATCTTTAATGTGGGAATGTGTGAAAAATGAGAAATTCTGCTCTTTTGAAGGTAGTGTTGATAATGCGTTCCATAGTAGTGGTCATCATAGCAACGCTGTTTTTTGTGAGCACAGATGTTAAAATAAATTGACACATGTCCAGGAACTGAAATGGAATATGTACGCCGAACCCGAATTGTACTGTTTGTATTGCGATTGTGCCTGCATTTCACCAGTGTTGTTTAGCTACAGTATTGATAAGATTTTGTACGTAAAATGTGTATTTTAATTTCATAATTTTAATTGATAAGTCCTGGAAAACAGATGGGAGTTTTTACCTTTATGAACAAATATGAATCAACCCTCCACTTAAACGTCGAACTACTGGACACGTGTTTTAGCCATATTGACATCGGACGTCGGTGTGTGAAACCTTAAAGTGGCACTATCACCGATTGAAATGTGAACGAAAATACCGTGGTGCCATCTAGCGGCAATGATATTGTTAACCTTTATAGCTTGCTCCCAGGTGCACGAGTACGAACCAAATTTTCTCTCAATAATTAAGGATATCGTAGCTCGTTTGTTTCGTTCAAGGAAATGCCGTTAGGCATTCCTTCGGTTGGTGCAAGCAAGAGCTAGATGTCGTCAGATTTCGTCTGCTTTCAATCGGTGATAGTGCCACTTTAACAGTTTAGGTGTAATTATGTGTTTTGTATGGATTTGTTGTGTGGTCGTAAAATTAATTTGTGCCAATTGTTCATAATTCTTGTGTTGACAGGTTTAAAAATTCTGCGTTGTTGTGATCACTGTGACATTGTTGGAGCAATCAAGGGTGAGAAGAAGTTCAAAGGTGCTCACTGGCATTGTTATAAATGCAAAAACGGATTCAATCGAAGAGACGAGGCAGTCAAGCATTACAAGACACATTTTCGCAATCCACAAACCACCTTTCAAATACAAATTACACAAGTAAGTGCTTTAGTGAAATTCGTTCAATTAGCTAAGGACGTTACACGTTGGCTGAAACCTCGAAGATGGCTGAAACCTAGTGATTTAACTTTTAGTGACACATGGTAAGAAGCATAGCGTAGCAGCTTCTCGTCCGATGTTGGTGTCCGTCTGTCTTATATGATAACTCTTAAACCTATTGTCTGATTCGTTTCAGATTTTTTATTTGCATTCTACGCCCGATTTTAGGATAAAAATTTGTTTCTGGGATTTAGACTCGTTAATCGGACGTCGTGAATAGGATATCGTCAGACAATCGTTAATTTATTAGTCAGGGGTATTATTCACAAATAACTAAAAGGCTATGACTCTTAAAATAAAAAACATTTTTGCTGTTAAATTGTTTAGTTAACTGGGTAAGAACATTCATACGCAGATACAACCAATGCACCAGCTGTGTGAGGTTTCACGGCTTTTTTTCCTTTCCTAATGTAGTTGAACGTGTATGGAAAATGTTCAGTGGCATCCCACAGATTCCAGTAACTGGCGCAAAGCCTACCAACTGTATGCTTTAAGTTCTGAACCATTCCAGTAACTATGTTACCAGGTTATGAAAGATTTTCTATGTATGAACTGAGGATTTAAAAATCTAGTTTTATTCGGAATTTTACCACAGTAACAACTCGGGTCAAATTTCGGAAATTTTTTTGTATAATTAGCCACTAATGTGCTTATATTACTTTTATTACTGGATGTCATTAAACCATTTGTAACTGCTGTCCTATTCATAGGTTAAAGTCTATAGTGGAACTAAATTATGCATTTCGAACACTAACACAATGTCTGTGTCACTAAATTACTACACAAAATAAAGCTTGCATCGCTAGAGTAAATTTGTAGCACAAAACGCGATGTGACTTCATAACTTTGAGCACCGAGTCATCTCTATCATAACAGATATTCCAACAGCAGTATTTTAAGTGCATTTGTGTTGCGACTACCGAATTATATCACTGTCGGTTGCCAATCATGATGAATTCAGCACTTCACAACTTTCTTTATAGTGCTATTCGCGTATCTGTCGACTGCAACAAAATGTCTAGTGCCGTCATCTCTCGTGAATCGTACTTGCACGAAGCAAACTGTTTTGCAGGGTTACAGTTTAGCATTGCAAAGGTTATTGAACCAGTGTTTTGTTATTCAGGGTCCCCACCAAAATGAAAAAAAAAATTAAACTATTTTGAACCTGGGGTGGGGGAGACTCCGGTATTTCACACAACAACTGTAAACTTGGGGGGGGGGGGGGGACAATCTGGGCTTAGAAGCTATTCTTGTGATACCTGCTCTTCATTGACAAAGTTACGCAGCTGTAAAACCTCTAAAAATATTTTAAAAAGCCAGCCACACACAGCCTTAGGCCTAAGCTGGTTAACATGTTATGTTAATACTACTGTTGGGCGGTACCGGAAATTTTCCAACCGGTGCTGGTACCAAGCTTAGTACCCCGGTACTCGGTTTTCTCCGGTACATATGATCGAGGCGGTATCTGTCATTATTAGGCTGCACCGATACCGATACTGGATCGGTTCGGCTTCTGATATTAGCAGCATTCGTATCGGCAACTTTCACGTTTTGCTCAGGAAATCACTGAGTATGTTCCTAGCTATGTTTTAACTGTGGGTTACTATTTATTTTTTCTTTTCTTTTTGTAATTATTGAACTTTTGCGAAAACTACACCTTTTATGAAAAATTAGGGATTTTGGTATCGGTATCGGCAAAAGTTGGAAAACCGGTAGGGTATCGGATCGGTAAAGTTGGTATCGGTGCAGCCTTAGTTATTATATTTCTGTAATGATAACGAATTTTATTGAAAAATGTGTTTTGTTGAATTCCCCCTTCCCCCCATAGCATCAAAGTTATACAAATTTGGCCCACTTTTAAGCATTCAGAATTCCAATTATACCATTGTTGATCTAAAACTGATTGTTGCACTGTTTTGAACTATACAGCACAAGGACTAAACAAACTATTGTTATAAATTTAGCTCCTTTTTTCATATTTAAAAGTACCGGTATTTTAACAATGCATTGTATTTGGTACACCTTGAGAACCGTTTTACCGCACAACACGAGTTAATACATTGTGTTATACGTTTTTTTTTTAAGTCATTTCTTTCGAGCCTCAAGTCAGTCGAAGCAAGTAAATGCTTGTGTGGCTGAACCGGCTCATTTTTTAACATTACCAGACTTTTGGAAAAGAAGAAATATCTGGTAAATGGAGGACGTGCCAACCCGGAGGTTCGATCCGGGAAACCTCCGATCATCGTAGGGGCTGAAAGGTTGTCCAGAATTGGCCAGAATGGTTCCCACAGCTGCTGAAGGAGCATGGTAGCCGCTCACGCCACCCTGGCCGGCAGTCCTGGCGGGGACTTTGCCAAGATCTCCTTTCCAGTGGTTTGACCTGATCTGCAAACCTCCAGGAACCAGGCTGAGCTCTCTCATCGCTCAGCCACGATGTCCATATCCTTATATTCTTGTATTGACACTTGAAAGTTCATTAAATCATTACTCATTTGACCTGCGTCAGCCTGGAAATTCACCCCAAGTGCTCTGGAAAACCTGCATCACTCGGCTAAATTTATTTCAGCACATTGATGAGAACCCTGGTATTGGTACCAACATGTTTTAATGATTGGCTTGTATGGTTATAGCCTGCGGTGCCTAAACCAAAGTTGCACTACAAATCTTCTAAGCTGTTTATTTTTTGTCAACTGACTAGTTGGCGAGTGCTGCCCAACCTGTGAAGGTTGGTTACTGAAGTGAGCTTTAACATTAGCAAATAGCAGGGTGCTTGATGACTGGTACATATCGGGAAAAGTTGGTGTGCCTGGAAGGCGGAGTTGAGGAATTTTGTGAGTTGGTTTGACAAAATAAAACACTTTGGACTAAGGTCTAAAAATGAAAAACTTGTAAAAACTAAGCTTTTTTTTTTTAGGAAGTTAATCACCCCATTCATTACTACGAGACCCATGAAGAGATGCAGCTACATACAATCTCCCATGACGGAATTAGTACGACAATTCATCCCGTATTGACGGAAGCAATAATGAGCACCGTTAACTCAAATCGTGAGTACCACGAGATGTTCCACGTAGTGAAAAAAGGTGAAGAAATGTGATGACTTTGTTCTAGGTCGTGCAGAGGGTAGTGCTCGCAACGATTATTCAGAATACAATTAGCTTTCTGATAATCGGTTTGTAAACTCAAAACCGGTACACCGATTTATTAACAGGTGATGTCACGCAACAGGCCATTTTGCAATCATAGAAAACTTTTAAGACAATTTTCATTTGTTCCCCCTTCCCAATTTGAGCTATGGGCTCGAAGCTGTGCTTGTGAAGTTGCGTGCTCTACCCATACTACACGAAACGTGTGGACCTATCCTGTTCTACGCCGACAAGCAAAAGTCTTTTCAACTGCAGGACAAACTGTCTCACACTGGAAGCGCAATTTTCTTGATCTGGAGAACATAAACTCGAGCCTTTGCCTCACAATGAAAGTTAACTTATTTTTCGCTGTTTTCTAAAGCCGTACGGTATTCTAATATTTATCGTTATTAAACATTTTGAAGTCAAATATCAAAATACCATAAGTAAATTGATAGCCAAATAATATTTACTTCTTTAATGTAGCCTACATTCTACTTTTTCCTTACCTTACTACCGAATCAACCAGAAACAATAAACAGATTTATGATGGGCCTGGGTCTGACTGCTTATGACGACAAGTAAACTTTTAGTTTTATTAACTTTGATATTTTATTTAGGTTTTCGGTTATTCGGTTGTTACAAAAAACTGAATACCGGTAATCGGTTTGCAAAATAACCGAAAATTGCGAGCACTAGCAGATTTCCTCAAGTTTGTCACCTTAGAGTATTGAAATTTGTTTGTTTATATTTGTACCATCAAGGGATTACTTGTTAGCTGGAAAAGTCTGGTGTTTGGCGTTTTGTGGTGCTCTTTTCCAGGCCTTGAAAAGTATGGCATTCTGACAGCTTGTCAAAATCGGGATGGGGTACCCTGGAATTTACTGCATCCTAATTTCAGTAAATCAAATTGGGTATATTATAAAATAAGTTTGCTATATTGAAATTACCTTGGAAAAGTCTTTGTTCGTGAATCAAACAGGGCTCCATTTTGCAATTAGGAATAAACGTGCATTAGTCTTATGGAAATTTTCCTCATCATATTCGACAACATACACTCCATTCCCAGAGTGGGCAAATAGAATTAAATCGATTTTTTATTGAAATTGCTATTTTCTTTTTGTCCTTATTGCTCTGTAATCACTCATTTTGCCTATTGTGATGCATGCAAACTGGAATTGCTGTTCCCGGAAAATGTCGTGGAAAAGGAAACCACTGAACCTGAAAAAATGCCTAGAATTGAGTTTAAATTAGTGCTAGCAGTTTCCGTGTAATTTGCTAAACGTTTAAACGACCTAATTAAACGTTCGGTTAACCGAAAACCGTGAAAAATCGAACGGTAATAATAACAACGCAACAAACTAAGACAAAAAAAATTGTCAACATAAAATTCAATAACTACGTTTTACTAATTTAATTTTAAAAAATTTAAGCAACACGAATCACACGTTAAGGAAGTAAACAAATCGTATTTATTCTGAAATAAAACAAATGTTAAACAATAGCCTAAATTTAAAAAAATAAAATAAGCAGGAATCGCGGGAAATCCTCACACATTTGCGATTGTTTTACGATCTAGGATCAGTCGGCACGCTTTAGAATTTAGCATTCTTAACCATCCAGTGGTTAGTTGTTTTCAACAATTTGTAGACAATTGTTTAAAAAAAAGTTTTAATTGTTTAATTGGCTTACGTGGTGATAATATTTCATCCATTCTGCAGTGTCCCGCTACGTTTCCGGTGAGCGCGGTTAAAACCCGTCGCGACTTAAGCCTACCCGAAGCTGGTTTCGATTTCTCCACCAAAACCGGAAGTTCAGGTTTTACAGCTGCTGAACAAGTTGGATGCAGCGAAAGCACCTAATATTCTGGTAGTTTTAACGTTAACTACCAAATAAAGTCACAAAATAACGTTTATTGAATTAAAACTTTGTGCTGTTGTGAGGTAAATAATCAGATTCGGTTAATCGTTTAGCAATATAGAAAAACGTATACACGTAAATTTTCGTTTAAACGTTTAAACGGATAACCGTTATAGCACTAGTTTAAATTAGGACGTATGACCTATACTGTCAGATTTTCTAGAAATTTTGACCAACTTGTTGTCATTCCTTTATACGAAGGGTGCACCGATACCAACTTTGCCGAACCGGTTTTAAAAATTTACCGATGCCGGTACAGACAGACATCCAAAATTTTCTCCCCAACTTTTCATCAATGGTGTAGTTATCTGCAAAAGTCAAATAATTATTAAAATTAAAAAATGTTTAAGTAGCAACCAACAGTTAAAACATAGCTAGGAAAATAGTCGGGGATTTCCTGAGCAAAATGCTGCGAACCGCATGTCGTAATCTCTAACGGTTTCAGAGTTATCGATATTTCGGCAAAAGTTGCCGATGCTGATCCAACACCGATACCGCAAATATTGGCGGTCTACCGATCCAGTATCGGTATCGGTGCCGCCTTACTTTATACCACTTACATCAGCTGAGAAAAAACTTTTCATTGAGTGCAAGTTACATGCTTACTGGTCCACCCTAGGACGTTTTTGTTGAGTTTTTCTTTGTTAGTCAACAACTAAAACAAAAACTCAATAGATGATGTAACGACGGAAAAACTTGAACTGTAACCACCACCAATGGAGAATTACAACTTTGCTTAAATTTTCGGTGGAGTGACGTTGTGCTGCCTTAAAAGTCGGCACTAACTAAATAAAAAACGTTCGGTTTCACATTTCAGAATGTATCCCATTTTTTACTAATTTTTGACCACACAATCCTTTGTAACTGATATTGGAGGCAACTGCAGTCTAAACCGGCAGACAAAATTGCTCACTTTCTGTTGAGGATGGTGATCCATCTTCACTAACTTGGGGGCAAACTTCCAGAAAATGGGGTACAAACGCATGTTAGTTCCTGATCATGGATCGCTTTGGATAAAGAGTTGATTTCGTTATACAGGGTGAGCCAAACGTCTGTGGAGACACTCTCTGCCAATTCAAACGGTTAGTAGTAGGGTTGCAAAACATTACACGATCAAACAATGGCTCGGGGGACAGCTAATGGCAGTGGAGTGAATGACTTTGAAAGAGATCGTCCAAGGTCATTCGTACCGGAAGTTCTAGAAGGAAGGGAGATAGAGCAGTGGTTCCAATTGGGAGGTTGAAGAGATTATCTCCAAACAACAAATTATCAAAGCAGAATGGAAATCGGGCCAGAGGGCAGGAGCTATCGTAAAGAGAAGTTAGGGAATAGTAGCCACTCGGCATGGTTTGGCTAGGGTGTGTCGAGCAGAGAAGCCGCCCTACCTAATGGACATACTACTATTGCAGCCATACGCGATACAAACTGAGAATGGGTGTCCTATCCTCATGTACATTGCTTGCCTTTTAGATTATTTATTATGTGCAACAAAACAATATAATAATGGTGCGAAAGCAATATCAATAAATCACCACATAGTGACACGAGACAAAAAAGCGCAATACAGAGAAAAAGGAAACAAAAACACACAAAACAACATAAAAGTCCACCAAAAAAGAGAAAACAAACAAAAATAATAATTAGAGGCTACAGATGTATTCGTCCAAGGACGAGGTGGCGGGAATGGTATTCAGAATGGAGGCGGCATTCCCCCGCTGAACAGCAATGCTAATCCGTCGCAGTAAGAAGGCAGTGGCCTGTTTCTCCCCACTAGAGGAAGAAATCCTGCGGCCAATGGCATGCAGCAAAGAAAGGCCGTCGGGACCTATAGAGCCCAAAGACTCGATGGCGATGGGGCAGAAGATGTACTGGTTACCCAGACATGCGTATTTTTCCTTTTTCCTTTGTTCCGCGGCAGAAGCGGCACTCCTTGCTTGCCTTAGTTGAGTCACTTGGTTCAGGGGCGGAGCCAGGTGGTAGCCTCCCCCCCCCCCACCCCTTTCCACACACAACCCGTCAAGTTACTGAGATTTTGGCCGGGAAAAGGCGAAAACCGTCCGGAGACAAAACAAAAAGATGGCCATGAAAAAAATTAAATCGGAATCCCCCCTCCGGTTTGGGAAACATTGCTGATGCCATTACCGTAAATGATAGCAGAATAACCACATAAAGATAGTTTAGTTCGAGGTTTGATTTACAAATTTAGACAAGTTTGACGTTTTTATCATCTGCATGTTTTGAGAGGACTGCATGTCTGGCGAGGGATATCCAGCAGTGAAAGTAGCCCTGAAAACCCTTCCGTACCGGGCAGTGTTTCGGTTTTGTGGAGTAAGGACCCCTAACTAGCCCAACTTGATCATTGGGCTAACGAAAACAGAGTCAGTAAGGCGTTTATTACATGATAGGTGATGTCACGTTTTACTCCAACTTTACGAAGTTAAGGCTTGATCAAAGGAAAAGTAGGATCAAATTGGAAGGCAGTTTTATAATTTACAGTGACCATTAATGATAATTAAGTGACCATTACAATCATTAAAGTTACTCTTTATGACCATTGAATTTGATCATTATCAATCATGTTTAAGATTGATCATTAACAAAACAGGCAATGGCTTTTAAGGCATTTACGTTGTGAGAAGTGATGTTTCACCTTTAACTCCAGTACGTTCAACTAACTGTCAACGTTTCCTTAAAGTTAGCACTTCAAAACAATTAGCAAAAATGAATAGATATTCGAATTACAACTAGCAAAACGATCGAAAAAATCTATGGTAGGCCCTATGTCAACATTTTACGTGTCAAATAAAAGTCACCATTGCCTAACACCGATTAACACCAACATGTGATGATCATGAACTTCATGGTGGTGAGAGCAAGTGTAGTCCACCGGTGTTCACCCAGTAGCATACAGCATTAATGGAGATGTGTTCGAAGTGTCGGTCCTCGGCATCAGAGCACATCTGAACACGTATCGAGGATCGGCGCACGTTAGCCAGGACTTCTGAAGTGATTGATGCGCACACATCACGAATCAGATCCTCCAAGTTGGCAGTAGTTGTGGTTGGTGTGGCTTAGACCACCTGCTTCAGGTAGTCCCACAAATAAAAGTCCAATGGCGTGAGGTCAAGAGAACGGGGT
This sequence comes from Lithobius niger, assembly GCA_023313725.1. NCBI lineage: Eukaryota > Metazoa > Arthropoda > Chilopoda > Lithobiomorpha > Lithobiidae > Lithobius > Lithobius niger. The sequence continues at coordinate 21,957 of JAHWFP010138874.1, forward strand.
GGCCATCCAACAGGTCCGTTACGGCCAATGCAGCACCCTGGGAATACGGCATTCAACCTATCACAGACAATTAAGGCAAAGTATGGTGGGGCGCCATCATATTGAAACTGCATTCTGTTGTAACGTCCTAGTGGAAGATTATCAATGAAATCGGTGACGACGCCTTGCAGGATCATGTCGAGGAAACGTCGGCCATTGAGCATGTCGTCGTAAAAGTAGGGTCCAACTATCTGATTGTTGTAGATCCCGCACCATACATTAATTCTCCATTGTTCCTGGTTCGCTACGGCCCTCAGCCAGTGGGGATTCTCGTCAGCCCAGTAATGCAGGTAATGACGGTTTACAACACCGTCTCTTGTGAATTGCGCCTCATCCGTGAAAAGAATATCTGAAATAAATAATGGATTGGCATCATGCATTGTGAGCAGCCAGTTACAGAACAGTGACCTTGTCACATAGTCATTATCTCGAAGGGCCTGTGACAGTGTACATGGTAAGGATGGAAATGGTTCCCGTGCGTGGTACGCAGAATAGACTGCTGACTGACTCCAAGGTCCTGGGCAATAGCCCTACCGCTGGAGTGAGGGTTCACGTTAACTGCTGTAAGTGCTATTGTGGTTACTTCGTAATTTGTTGCTTTGTTTGGCCGTCCTGTCCGCGGCAGTTGGTTGACTGTTCCCGTCTCTTGAATCGTGTTATTATTTTTGATAGTGTCCAAACTGTGGGACGTCTATCTGGAAATCTGTCTGCGTACAGTCTAATAGTGGTGTGTAGATTTTCCTAACTTGCCCCATAGCAAAACACCATATCAACCATTTCTGGCACTGGATAATGTGCCATATTGCTGGTGGCAGGAATTTTCCGTAATGCGGACAGGTACCGTAAATCGCCTATTAAACGCCCATGGGCGGCTAAAATTAATTCGATAAAAAAGTGGAGGGGGCGTTAACAAGGCTAAAACAAAATTTCTGACCTTAACATATTTTTTGGGGGTGGCCGTTTAGGCCTAAATCCATCACGGTAAAGTTGATTATTCACGTGCGTGGTCTGGGTTCAATCTAGCATTAACACAATCTTTTTTTTTTTTTTTAGTGAATCGGAAAATTGATTAAAAGTTTACCGAAATCAACGTTTTATCCCTTTAAATCCTGGTTGTGCTGCAGCAAAATTAACGAAAGTCGAAAATGTTCATAAATTTAACGAAATCATCATTTAATCCAACAGTATTCACGGGAACATTTGTAATCACGGAAAAATCGGCAATATTAGGCCTACGCGATCGATCATTGATGTGCGTAATATGGATTCCGTCTAGTGAAAACACTTTTCCTTTTTCCCATTTATTCTCAAATTTAGTTTATTAGATCGTCATAATTCAAAGTTAAAACTAATATTTAGCCTTCAAACACACAAACCTCCAAAACAGACAACGTGATTCACCCGCTGGAAAACACGCGTGTTGACATTTATCACCATAGAGTTAAATATTGTCGTCCAAGACGGAAGTTCCGGTGGAAATAACACGTACGTCTGGACTCGTGGGGCCCCAGTAGTGGACGCGAAGTGGTGGACGCATCAAGACGGCGTAAGCGCTTGAAACATCCGGTCTACCGCGTCCGTTATGACGTTACTTCGGTTGGCGTTTTCCGATCGTGAATCGCGTGTCTGTTTTGAAGGTTTTGTGATGGTTAAAAATTAGTTTTAATTTTGAATTATGTTAGATATTGGAAGGAGGACGAGCTAATAAACTAAATTTGAGAATAAATGAAAAAAAGGTATAGCGTTTTCACTAGACTGAATCCATGTTACGCACATCAATGATCGATCGCATAGGCCTAATATTGTCGACTTTTGCGCGATTACAAATGCTCCCGTGAATCGTGTTGAATTAAATGTTGTTTTCGTAAAATTTGTGAATCTTTTCGTTAATTTTGCTGCAGAACAACCAAGATTTAAAGGGATAATGCGTTGATTTCTTTAAACGTTTGAAGCTTTTAGTCAATTTCATGATTGACTAAAAAAAAGATTGGAGAGAGGCGGGGGGGGGGGTAGGCGTTAATAAAGCTACTATACGATTTCTGACCTTAAGGCATTTTTGGGGGGTGGGCGTTAATAAAGCCAGGGCATTTATTAGGCGATTTACGGTATTTCCAAAGACCAACCGAAGTTGATTTGTATTTTCTCTGCAGAACCCTTAAAGTGCGCTTTCACTTGGCGGATTAGATAACTTTCTGGTACCTTCATTCACCCTTTCAACCCTTTAAGGACAAATGAGCTATTCATTATTTACTGCTGGGGAAGGTAAAGGATTTCAACAAGTGACATTCATTTCGATGAATATCCGCTCCCCACAAGGAAATGGTGTACGTACAGTAAACGTTTTTATAAGATTCTACAGTATTTATTTTTTAAATAAAAAACGTCCCAGACTATTTTTCATCTGAAAACATCTGTTTCTTTCTGAGGTTTAAATTGGATTCTTTTTTAATTGATGTTCGGATAAATAACTCATCATTTCTATTTTGACTTAGTTTTTATTGAAAACTACTGAAAAACCAGAGAAAATTCATCCATTTACGTTACGTAATTAAAACATAACGTACCGATTCGTTTTGAAATACCGTTTATGTTCGAAATGTTCTTTCAAAACCTACAGGAGACAGACGCATCGAAATCGTTTAAAAATGTCAATTAAAGCTTCGAACTAAACAACCGTTATGTGGTGCATATCGTTTACTTTAACTAAATACGGATGCAAACCTATTTACGTTGCCTTTTGGACTTACATGTCAAGACTGCCTGAGCGGGGAATCGAACCCACGACCTTTGAAATCAACGGCCGAGGTCCTACCTCTGAGCCAGACTGACACGGCCAAACGGAAACGTTCATAGGCAGCATTTAACACGCACACGTATACATGCAAACATACTTTAATCGTTTACTTTAGCGGCACCAGCAAACTTTTCCCATCCCCCCCTCCCTGTAGCAAAATGTCCGAAATTTAGATTTTCTTTATTCAGCTTCTTTCGCCCGTGTATGCTAGTCTTTTCCTGTTTATGTTGCCGGGAAGATTTACACTTCCCCAAAGAAAATCTCAGTTGCTCACCAACGGAACAAAGGGCGATGCTTCCCACATCTCGCCTCCCCCCCCCCCCCCCATGTCTGGCTCCGCCCCTGAACAAGTGACTCAACTAAGGCAAGCAATGTACATGAGGATAGGACACCCATTCTCAGCTTATATCGCGTATGGCTGTGATAGCAGTATGGCCATTAGGTAGGACGGCTTCTCTGCTAGACACACCCTAGCCAAGCCATGGCTACTAACCCTAACTTCTCGTTACGATAACTCTTGCCCTACTGGCCCGATTTCCATTCTGCTTTGATAATTTGTTTGGGGATAATCGCTTTAACTTCCCAATTGAAACCACTGCTCTATCTCCCTTCCTTCTAGAACGTCCGGTACGAATGACCTTGAAGGTCTCTTTCAAGGTCATTCACTCCACTGCCATTAGATGTCCCCGAGCCATTGTTTGTTCGTGTAATGTTTTGTGACCCTACTGCTAACCGTTTTGGATTGGCAGAGGATTGTCTCCAGACTTTGGCTCACCCTGTACATGAAACTTTCATTAATTTTGTAGCAGAAGGACGATGAGTTAAGGGCTGGACATTAATTTGGCTATTTCATAAGTTTTACCTTTGAGCATTTTGTGGGAGGGCAGGGGGTTCGGTGTTAAATACATGATGTAAGGAATGAATTTTAGCGGGTGGACCAAGATTCGTATATAAAAACCACGATAATCTAAGGCACCCGCCGGTATACCAAGTATTTAACTTTACGTAGCCTTATTTTCCTATCGTTTTTTCAAATTTGCTGATTGTGATGCTCTAATACACAATTTCAATGAATTTTGTTTGAATGCTGCAATCTCGTGTAGTTAATTGCACAAAACTTACACAAAAAGCTCAAGAAGTTGCAGTCTTTTCATTTGAATATTTGGTACCGAATCCCGGGAAAGGGTGGGATTCCCATTGGATTTTTTCTTTCTGAATATTTGTTAGGCCCACTTCAGGTGTGCAAAATATGCTAGAATGAGGTTCTCGGGAAATTTCAGAGAATTGTGGAAATTCGCTGAAGAACGGCTTGCCTACATAGTGAAAGGATGTGGAAACTCGAAAAATATGTAGGAAAATTTTGTGGGAAATTTTGCTCAGCAAGAATTTTATGCACCCCCTGGGTTTCTTTTGTCGAGAGGTTGTTGGGCCCTTTTCAGGTTTTGTCTTAGGACTTGAGGTGAAAGTTGGTAGGAAAGTGTGAGAGTCTTGTTTGTGAAAGTAAGCGGTATTTCTTTTGAATTTTTAACATGATTTGATGAGTTTCACAGTATGAATATAAAAGATAGGTATTTTGAAACGTTGGAAGTCCTTACCTCAAATTCTCCGCTCATGTTACCTCCACTATCAAGAGGGCCAACACTGTCTCCCTCATGACCAGCCGCACTTTTTCTTTGCGCCGTCCAGAGGTATACGTGAGACTGTTCCTCGCTCTCGTCCGGCCTATACTCGAGTGCGTTACCGATCTGTGGCGCCCTTTTTACAAAAAGGATCTCGGAGCGCTCGAGTGGGTGCAAAGACGGGCTGGTAAGTGTTTGAAATTTGCCTGGCATCCCGTATCAAAGACGCCTGCATATCCTTAAACTGCTTTCCCTGTGGTGGAGATTAGTTCGAGGTGCCATTATAACCCTTTAGGCTACAAGATTATGAAACAGGGTTACGGAGAACCAGTTCTTCGCTCTCACTTCGTGGTTAATACCCGGGCACATACGTGCGGCCATCCGCTGAAACTCGCGGTTGATTACCACTGTCACAAATGGGCATGTCACACCTTCTTTACCCGTGTTATTCACATTTGGAAATTGGAACGCCTTTCCTGAACCAGTTGTACTTACCTCTAGCACCAATGGCTGCAAGAATGCTTTCGAAAAGCACTTCCTCGCTGGTGAAGCAGAACTTGTGTACTTTTTCGACTAAGCTTGCAGTCCATTGTGCCTTTGCTGTTTTTTTGTCCCTTTTTCCCTTTTCATTGAAGCGTTTGATGTCGATGGTGGTGTTAATAGTTTTTGTTCATTCTATCTGTCTTGCGTTTTGTTTGCGTCGTGCGTTTTTGTTGCGTTTTAATGCTGGTCAATTAAAGTTAGAGTTGGTACATGTATAATTGTTGTGCTGGTCTTAACTTTTTATTCTTTAGCACCTGTTACGGTTTGGAATTTACTGATCCATTAAACGTTTTGTTTCTTTAGAGTGTTTAAACAACGAGAATGATTCTTCCCTTGCCAACGGCCACGTCAATGAAGGTGATCACTTCCACGTGTCTGTCGCTGCCAATGAGACAATTGGTGGAACAGATGGACAAGCAGCTATAATGATTATACATGAAGAACAGATTGACAGCAGCGGCTCTTGTCAAGCTGTTCTCAGTCCCATTAATACGGTGAGTAAATTTTGAAGCAGAGTAGCCATGATGTTGTGTTAGTTGTTAAAAATGTTAGTTGTGCATGTGACATTTAGGTTTAGAGCAGATTATTTGCATTAACTCACAATCGTAGATAAAGAAAGTCCGATAACCTGGTAACATGGTTGCAATGACAGCAATTAACTAAGAAACAAGCACTTTATGTTGTGACAATTGTCCTGTTAAAATTAGCAGTGTGCAGTAAGTTTTCTTATCCATTTGGAAGCCATGTTTGTTAAAAGATGCAAGTTAGATGGTTTATTAGAAATAACTTCAGAACGGTTGCAGCTAGAGGCTTGTGGTTTGCACCACTGGAAACCTGGTGAAAAAACGGTTAAAACGGTGTATTTGAACGTCAAAATCAATCAATATTTAGCAAAATTATTAACAAGTTCGTACTCAGATGTGAACGTGACACGAAAAGCATTGCGATAACACTATCGCGTATATTGTACTTCACGAGATATCGAAATGTCGCCCATCCGTAGACCGTGCATTGATGCCATAGCCTCCTGTATTGATGTTGCTGTTCGCTCCAGTGTTTCTCTAACTGTGCACTAACTTATCTGCTAACCTCTCGAATATGAAGCCAACAGCAGTCGCCACTTGGCCAATAGACCTTACAAAGCACTCGCCATTTCACAACTTCTACTCGCCACATACCAATGACATCTTGCACAATGCATGGTTTTTCTAATTCATGCATTTATGAAATTGTAGAATTCTCTTTAACCCAGTATTAATGAAGATAAAGCAGTTACGTAGCCCTTATAAATCTGAGCACAATGCCGCAAACCGTTCGTCTCTAACTTGTACTGTTCCTGAGATATCGCTCTTTCAATGTCATTCTCTATTGCTAGTCGCCATTTTGGCCAGTAAGGCTAAATTTCAGGTCGCTTATTACTGATTTCCATTCGCCAAATGGCGAGTGGCGACCGACATTGGAGAGGGTTGTTCTCTGCTGACTACTGCTAATGCTGGGATTCGATGGCCCTTGCTAATTCGTGAGATTTTTGTCCCTTCTGGTGTATACAAAAATAGCTCGGGAGTCTAGTCCTCGTAAATCTGTGTCACTTCGTGTGTTAGTAATCAGGACTCGGTATTTCCCCAGTCTATAGTACGTTTCCATGCAGTGGGCAGCTATGCCGTTGAATTCTACTTTGTTTC
>JAHWFP010138875.1:0-22147 GCA_023313725.1 Lithobius niger
CAGAAACACAGTTGTTAAGCACAATCAAATTTAAATTTTAGATTAATCTTTTTTCGAAGATTAGTTGAGCCCCTTCTTCAGTATGTCAACATGTCAGGAACGATCTGACGATAATTGAATATCCTTTTTAGTCCTCGTGCGTAAATTGTAGTGATTCATGCCACGAGTTTAGGGCTTTGAGCTGTGGGTGTTTTTCAAGACATGTCTGTTGTAATCTTCTGCATCTAGGAGCACAGTATAAAATCAAGATGTGTTGTAAAATTTCCGCTGTAATATTCGTTTGCCAATTTTACTGACTGAGAGGGCAAACTTTCACAAGTGGCCCATAAGGAAGTCAAGATTTCTAAAAGGCCTTGGTTTGTGGGAGACAAATCCCCCCTCTACCTCGTCTTGTAATGTTTACAAGGTTTTGAAGCCTAACTTCTGTTGTTCCATTTCTAAAAAAAATTCTGGGATACAAACAAGGTCTAAAAACCACGTCGTTAAATGTTTTCAAGAACATGCATTAAATCAGCCTTTCCTTTCATTGAAAATGTGACACATTTCCGTACATTTGGAAATCATTTGGCTATAGAATATCTTATTAAGCAAGGAGAATGTCATCCACAGGTAGCCTGAGTAGTCATAAGTAACACTTAAATTGGGGTGAGGGGATGAGTCAGATGCGACACAACCCGTTTTTCGCGAAGACTGGGCATGGAGGAAGGGGGGGGGGACTATGGTACTTTGAAAGTATGGGATGGGCACAGGTGAGTTTTTGTGAAACTGAGTGGCCCTCCTGCAGGATACAGGATTACAAGGAAATTTTTTAAATCAGTACGGTGCTAATTTTTACAAGGATTAAAAAAAACCGTTACTTTGGATAAAGTAACGGGGGGAAAGTTATAGAAAGTTTTTTTTTTAATGAATTTTATGGTTTGCCATGCTTCAAAAAAAAATTAAAAATCGCTGCTTCAAAGGGCTTGTTTCCTTTAAAAATTCCAACACCGGAAAAATTAACCCTGCAGAAAAATGTTTAGGTTACAAAACTGCGTCGCAGAAAGCTGTGGAACATTATAACACTGGGGAGCAGCCAGAGCAATGCGCGGATATTTGTGCTAATGCCTCAAGTACTGGACAGTGGTCAAGGAAATTTGCTGCGGTGTTTCCATCTAAGCATGCGAACTCACTCGACATTAAAAATTTGTTTCCTTTTTTCTTGTTTTCAAGATGTTAATAATAATAAATTCATTCATACAGCAAGGAAACTGTATCGGACAGAGGGGGGGGGGGGAGATGAGGCTTAATGGCGCGTCGATAGCTTGGTCATTAGCGCCAACCTCAGTCACAGTGCAGTGGTCCGGGTTGCCACTACACCACACATTACAGAGATATTATTCAAACCCCTAATCTAAATCTTGTCATACATCTGTACCTCCTGCAAAAATTGAAAAACACCGGACAGGAGGACAGACTTATCGCCCAATTGACGCACAATGTCATGCGGAAGATGGAAACGACGACGAAAACCAGCAAGATGGCAACAATCAACAAGGAAGTGCCGGACCGTAAGTGGCCGCCGAGTATCGGACAGAGAAGGGAGTTCATCCTCCGACTTAATACCAGTCCGAAATTAAAGGAGCAGCTAATATGAATAAATACAAACAATAAAAACATGGAAAAAGGCATAAAAATGCAGGGTAAATCATCCATCTAGCCTATTATAGATCAAGTCGCCCAACTCAACAAAATTTGGTTTAAAAAGAAAAATGCATTCATCTCCACGAATTTTAAAATTGCCGCATTTTCGTGAGATGATGATAGGTCAGTCTCCGTTGGTGAGCAGATTTAAGAATGGGGGGGGGGGGTTCAAGGTTTAACGGGGCGTCGATAGCAAGGCCATTCAGCGCTAATTTCACCCACAGTGCAGTGGCCCGGGTTGCCGCATCGCCACGCCTTACAACCATGTTAACCAAACCCCAAATCTAGATCTTAACGTATGTCTGTCTGTACCGCCTGCGAAAATCGAAAAACCGAAAAACCCCGGACAAGAGGACAGAATCACCACCCAACTGGTACGCAAATGTCTTCGCCGAAGGTGGAAACGGTGATGAATACCATCAAGATGGTGACAATCGACAGGAACGTGATGGACCGTGAGTGGCCCCGGCGACACCAATGACATTCACGAGGTTACACCTCCCCCCCCCCCAAGCCCCACCCCACCCCGATCCCCTCAAAAGGAAGCAATGAGTACATGTTAAGACGGCTGCACTCGGAAAAAGCTGCGTGCCAACTCAGCCACGACACGAACAAACCTGACAAACTGACAATAAATACTGACAAATTTCGCGTGAAGGCTTAGATGGGTTTCATCAGTTCACAGCGATTTTAGCATGTATGTTGCTAGCCAGTTGCTAGGCTGCGGTACAACTTTCAATGCAATACACTAGCTACGAATTAAAGGGACAAGCGAAGATCCGAACCGGAAGTTAGTCAGATTTCAGGTTATAACACAGATTACAATGTTATAACTAGATATCGCAACTTATGTTTAACAAGCCTACGCGGGGCCCTGGCGGTAGTTGGGGCTACTAATCCTTCTCATATTACTTTAGCTATACGAGCTGCGTAGACTTGGAGTTCTCCACGTACACTCCTGACTCAAAGACGCCGGTTCACCATTTCGATATACGTTGCCCATATTCTAAACACAGCATCCACGTTCCAGATTCGCCGTCGTCCAATAGGCTGATATGGGTCACGTGATCTCGTTTTAGTTATGAAAATTGGCGGCGCTTCAGGGAAGTGTTTTTTTTTTTATTTTATTTACCGCTATTTTCTTTATATTGCCCGAAGATTCTACGATGCTGCATCTAAGAGTTGAAAAGGTGACAAGGCGTCTTTAAGGCCCGTAACTGAACGCCTACTCCACTCACAGAAGTGAAATAAAAAAATAATTTAACGTTAAAAAATGGCGCACGCGGAAGGGGGGGAGCATGTGCCCTTCCCCCGAGTACCACGTTAAGAAACAAATTTAGCAAAAAGTAGGAGAAATATAGAATCTTTATTGCTACTGAAAAGATTCGGAGAATTAGCTATTGAAATGTATTAACGGCACTAAAACTTGTGAAAATTTGTTGTTTTTCACGGCTCCGAGGGGCTTACCGCACCCCCCCCCCCCCCCGACCCCTTAACTGAATTAACGGCTAAACGGTCAGCAGCCATCAACGGGTTAAATATAGTGAACAGTAGCCGGCACGGACCCCCGTGAGAGCAGGGGAAAACTCCTAGTAAAAGGGCATAATAAGTTTTAGTGGACATTTTTTTCTGAGGTTATTATTTTTTTTTGCTCCCTAGGTTATTCCCTAGGGCCCTTCCCTAGGGCCCTTCCTTAGGTTATTTTTTTTACCCTTTTCAAATAAATTTCTTATTTCGGTAAGACTGTTTTATTTTATTTACGACAATTACTGAACCATTTTTTAAAAACATATTTACTGATGCCTTATCAACACTTGTAAAAGAAATGGACGTATGGAAAACGCAGTAGTTAATTTAATTTACTTTAATTTAGCTAAATAGTTAAACGTAGAAGCAAATACGGGGATCGGACCAGAAAAATTATTCCTGGTCGTGGCAGGCTGTAGGGTTTTTCCCACAATACCAAGAATTAGCGGACAATATCTCGCGAACATGCTGGGTAGTCTCTCATTTTCCCCTGATCAGTCGGTTTATCGAGGACTTTGCAGGGTCACATTTCCCCCTCACCGATTTTAAACTCTTATCGACCTACTTAAAGCAACTAGAGCTGAGTACTTTGATCATTTAGCGACTAGAAACATTAGCAATGTTGTTGTTCCTGCTAATGGATCCGTCAGAGTGTTACAGTATTTCGAACGTTGCTTACGGCTTCTGCTTCACGTTTAAATAAGAAATGACGCGGAAAAGCTTTAAACAAGAGAAAAAAAAAACAAAGAAAGTTCATTTAACCAAGATAAAGAAAGTAAAATTCACCGAACAAAGAACAGTGCAGTAACAGTCAGGGATATACTTTAAACTACTTGCTAATTTATGACGAGAAATATGCTTTTCTGAACTAAATGCAATATTGTAGTGTCCGCGGCCTATCTTGAGTTAGCCCCAGAATGACACAATAATCAATTGTATGTTCTTGGTAGCAGAGTGCCTTGTTGATATCCGAGATGGTTACAAAAAACAATGGCGGCCGTCGATTAATGCCGACCCCATCCAGGAAAACGTAGTCGCTCAGAAAATACCTGCAGGAGTCAAGATAAACCGCGTACACAATAATTCCGTATTTATTTTAAATCCCGGCTTGCACTAAAGAGAAGGTACGTGGGAGGGTGGTAGATGGCAAATGAGTCTTACAGAGGAAGACATTATTGTTTACTGAATTTTACTGGAATCCTTGTAGCCTGTTAAGCTGGGATAATATAAGTTGAACGGCCCTCATTAGACCTTAGCAATGAAGAACTTTGAAGTGACTAAAAATCGTTACCTTCTATTGTCAGCGCAGCGTATCTTGAGTCCTGCAGATATTTTATGAGCGGCCACGTCTTCCTGGAGGGAGCGGCTTTAATCGACGGCCGCCATTGTTTTTGTAACCATCTAGGATATCAACAAGGTACTCTGCTATCGAAAACGTACAATCGATTATCTGTGTTCGTTCTGGGGCAAACTCAAGATAGGCCGCGGACACTATAACCCCCCATGGAACTGGAGCAAGGAATTCCACTCGGAAAATTTTGCGACATGACCTTGCACAATTTTCTATTGTGTTCCTTTCGAACGCACAGAAGGTACGTATACAACAATAACAATTCATTTAGGGTGGGTTTTTTTTCAAAAAGGAGGGGAGTTTGGGGGGGGGGGAGGTGTAACCCGTTGGATTTTTCGAGTCTTTGAAAGTCGCCATGTCATAAGAAGGGTGCAAAGGTCGTGCCCCTTCTCTGCTCAATTTGCTGCGTATAAACACTACCTTAGTTTTGTTACTGTTGCTACTGATGCGTCATAATTGTAGCCCGATGAAACAACGCAGGACGATTCTGTATAGCCAACGTAAAGTAACAAGATTTACAAATATAAATATATACAATTCCTAATGCAATACAAAATTTGTGGAAACTTGTTTCTTTGCAAAGAATTCGTAAGAAATCTTGAGCAGAGCCAATTAAAAAGTTTTTTTTTTTTTTTTTTAATGTTAAGCAGTTATCCGGAGTTGAAAACACGCTTACACAAAAAAAGTTTACATTCCTCGAAGAAGGCTTACAGAATGCAAAAATAAAAATTAAATACTATTTTGTATGAAGTTTATAAATAAATAATCAATCAAGTGATTGAAGCAAACCAAAAAATGGGCAAACCAACAATGCCATACAAAAAAAGGTTGTCTTATATTTCTAAATCGTTCATCAGATGGAACACAGACTGGCTTGGAATACGCAGAATAACACATTAATCGAAAAAGGTAAGACTTCAACTTTAGTGAAAATTCAAGATGGCGGCCCAAAATGGCGTCCAAAAAAAAGCTTTGCGGCTGTTATGGCCAAAGGAATTAAAATTGCTTCTTGAGGGGTTGGGACGATCGAGGTCTACTGTTCACACAACTGACTAAAAAAAATAAGAGGACTGATTATTGCCACGTTGAAACCGGAATTAGGATCTACTATTACGATACGAAATATTCTGGATACATACCACATTTTTCATGCAACAAGATAACATTAAATGTTTTGCCAAAAATCACCCATCATCACTTTCCTGAATATACCACTGAACTGGGAATAATGATGTCAATAGGACTGTGGAGTCGTCACTTGTGTGCTCCACAATGGCAGCCATCAATTTCATGTCAATATGTTAACCCTACCAAGATACCCCTTTAACTACTAATAGGCTATTCCATATTTATATATTGTATTAAGTTGCATCACATGACCTCCTGTTATAATTGTATATAAAGGGAAGTAAACAGGAAGTTCGCTGTCTTATCAGCTGTAGCCTACACTCTGGTAGTCCGTGTGTTTATTACCATTGGTGCCCACGCTGGGCTAAGGTGTGTCCCCGCCTAGGATATCACAAGGACTTTGTGCTAAAGGTTGTTGGAGTACTTCTTCCTTTTGCACTTTTTTATTTAAAATTCCTACCAAATAAAATATTTTATTAATCATGTGTTTTGCCAATCATTATAATTTCATGTTTTTTTTTCGGCCGTGGATACAATCGTAGAGAAGTCAGCATTGTCATAATCTAGTAGAAAAGCTGTTGAAACAGTTTCACAGTAATAACTTTGACAGAAACTCCTTTCTAGTTACTGACGAAGCACTTACTGGCTTTATTCAAGCAACTACGTTAAGCATGCTCATATTCAGCAGATACAACCATACTCAATCGACACGACCAGTACTTCTGAATACATACGAACCGGGTCAAAACTTCGCCCTTTAACAGGCTAACTCATCCCAGCACCTCTGTGATGTGTGGCGCAGTGGCAATCTGGATCACTGCACTGCGACGGAGGTTGGTGCTCAGGACCTTGCTGTCGACGCGCCATTAAGCCTCAATCACCCGGCACTCTCGTCCCAGCAAAAACTTCAGAATAAAACCACTTTTAATATTCGGGCCTTGTTCACAGCAGCCTTTTATTTTTCGTGAACAAGGGCCAAAAGTGTTTTCGTGGCCACAACAGCCGCAAATTTTTTTTACGCCATTTTGGAACGCCATATTGAATTTTCGAACATGTTGAACGGGATTTGTTTTGGTTGAGTATGTTATTCTGATTATTCCTAACTAGTTTGTGTTGAAGCTGATGAACTACTAAGAAGATACAAGACAAACACAATTTTATGGAAGCCATTTTGGTCCGCCATTTTGAATTTTTAGCAATAGGAATAAAATCAAGTATAATTTCTGACAATTCCCTTTCCCGCAAATCAACACCGCTTTAAGAATTTATGAACCTATCTGCCGAGGTGGTCGTGCTTGGCATAGGTGCTTTGCGACATGAGTCCTGGTAGGTCTAACCTTGGTGGTAAGGCATTCCTGACCCCCAACCCAATACCATCTAGCCTTCCTCTACAGCCGGCCCGTCGTCTTCGTTTTAAACTTTTAAACTCTTAAACTTTTGTAATTTACAATTTTTTGTTTTAACTTCGGATGGCAGTCAGTGACCACCAGGTCCTTGCCATTCCGGTTGCGTTTGCAACGAACTTATATTATCATTATAGTATTATTCCAAGAATGCACGTCGTGGGAGGGTTTTCCTACGCCTGGTGCTAGTTCAGGCTACAGTGCGAGTAAACATGAGATTCTCGTTCGTGAAATGGCTAACTCCGCTTTTATGCTTTTTACCGCTTGATTTCTTGTGAATTCCAACTTAGTTTTTAAGACTTGCCTGGCTATAATTTAATACATCCGGTAATGTGCTGTATTTTATATAGAAGTTTCATACAAGCCGAAAGTGCTCCGGTAATTTAAAACACAGTCAAAGGCTAGCATCTATGTTTTAAACCTTAGCACTGTTGGCTTTTATGAAACTTTAATATTTATGTGCGGTTTTTTCCGGTTTCTGTATTTTCATTGGGTTTGGTGTAGCCAAAAACATAGTGCGTCTGAATTCGACTCCTCAACCCTTCAAGAGCTTTAGTCCTCACACAGGCTAAAATATAGCGAAGTTTAAAATGAGCCCTCAGATTGGGTAGAACTCGCAGCACAGTAGAACTCGCAACATACAGCATGCATAAATTTAATAATTTTCAGCGCGGTAGTCTTGGCGACTTGTTCACAAATAGTTTTTTAAAAAGTTTAAAAAAAAAGAGAAGGACCAGCCCTGCAACCAGTTTACAGGGGTCCGCCGTGTTGTTTCTCTCAGTAAAAGGGCATGCTGAGGATTTTTTTTTTCTGGGAATTTTTTTTTAGCTTATCTTTCTGTTTGTTACCCGTTTTTACGATTGATTGAGAAAAATGGTCTATAGGCTGCTTCAACTAGTGAACCGAGTGGTATTTGTGACGGAACACCTCGTTGCATGACAAACAAGATGGCGGGACCATGGCAAAAAATTTATCGATAATTTCCATATTTGCTCACTTATCAGTGAGTGGTATATTGCCACGAAAATTCACATAAACCTACAAAAATGACATTATAGCACAATAAACAGAAGGAAGAAAAGGGAAAAAAATAAGGTATGAATAAGAGTATAATTACATTTGAAATAGAGGAGAAGTCCCGCGACGAGAACGAAGATGACAAGAATGGTGATGAGAAGTAGAAGAAGGACGGTGAGTCTTCCGAGGGGCCAGCCGCAAAAGCAAGGCGAGCTCACGTCTCGCTTGCCCCCGCCCCCGCCAGGGTCTCCATAATGATCAGGCATATCCTTGGCAGTAGAGTCAAACTTGAGTGGAATCACCATAGTGCAAGCCACGGCGTCGGGACTCTGGGGGCACGTGGCGGCAGCGGCGCTCAAAGGGGGGCCTCTGCGTCGGGGCAACATCCACCATACTCCTCTTTACGGGACCCATTGTTGGGAAGAAGGGGCGCACTGTTGGGCACGCCCAGAGGCCATTGTTGCGATTGATTGGAATAGCCTTAGGATCTAAACTGAGGACGTTGGTTGTCGCTTACAGTGGTGGTCGAAGGTGCAAGGCTGAGGTATGACACTCCGGAAGATAATCTTAGCCATTGAATCCCTTAGTTGTTTTGTTGTTGGCCCACAGATTCACGTTATGGAGATTATGGGGGTAGTGACATTGCTCGATGAAGGACCATAAACACTTCATGGTTACGTTGATATGGTACGTAATGGCGAGGTCATAATGATAACATTTACACCGATTGACTAACGTAGTAACGATTTACAATGATAGTAATAATATTAATAATGATGATAATAATACTATATTATAGGCCAAGGGTAATAGTAAACTGTAATAAGGGTGACACTGGTAATACCATTTATATTATTTATTATTATTATATTTATATATATATTTATACGACGTCATAACAATTATATATAATGGAGCAATTCAAGCACGCTTAAAGAGGCACTACAAAATATCCAGGTGTTGTGGCTGCAATGCGCGTGAAAAATGTCTACAAGAAGATATGTTACGCCCTTGCCTCAAGGGAGCAGTGGCGAGTGATATGTGAAGGTTGTTGTTGTTGTGACCTGATATGCTGTCAACTGTACCTGGTGTTCGCGACTCCATGTTGGCGGCTGCACGTGGCGGTGGTGGTCGGGTCGACCACGGACCTCGATGTGACGTAGCAATGGCAAAGTGGGTAAGTGGGGGCAAAAGGAGAGCAGCCACCGCCCATAACCGATATGTACTGTGGAGGAAAGGGGCGATATTGCTATATGGCAGTGCTGGTGAATGCTTTTCTAACCCTGATGATGCCATACACTAAATGCTATTCTCGCTAGCCTGAACATGCACTAAATCTGTAGGATGGTGCCACACGACGAGCGGGCCTAACGGCGGTAGCCGGCACATTCTGCATGGCCATGGTTGTGTCCCCATGCTGCAGCCGTGCGAACCTGCGCAAGCCAAGGAATGATACCTTTTTATCAACCTAATGATTCTTTCGCTGGGCTTGATGGATTACCAAAGCAGTGTCCACTCACCACTCGACCACGTTGGAAGCTCTAATCAGAGCACGATGGGTGTTTTCGACAAGCCCGTTATGTCGTGGAGCAGTTAAAAAAATAAACGGGGTGGAACACCGCTGCGATTACACCGATGCCGTACTCGGAACACGAACGTTCTCCGTTCCTTACTACCACTCGCGCCGTGACTATACCACGTGGGAGTGAAGGCTGCAAACACGTCGTCTTTTGTGGGCGGACGGGGAAACACGGCCCACTCGCCGCCCTTCACACGCGTTACAGCAACGCCCACTCACCTGCAAGAGTTACTGTCGAGGTGCACTACACACACCCTAAAGTCCAGACACAATTACTCCACCGGCTACTTCCGTTTTTCAGTAGATAAAAACGTGTACACCTAGTGATGAGGAAACAGTGGCACACAGTAGCTGCCACACCCACCTTTAATGAACCAGCCGCTAACCTTGTCTGTTTGTGTCTGTGCCTAGCGAGAAAGTGAACGCAGAAAAAGTCAAGGGGAAAGGGAAAGTGAAAAGCCAGGTATGAACATAAAACCCCAGTCACCTTTTTCCTTTCAGAGGAGATAATTTGGCGTTAAATGTGCGTCGAACGGGTGGGCGTATTCACCTAATGAGACGGCAAGGGAATGAAGCAGAATTCCGCGATGCTAGCCAGTGCAAAAAACCATTAACGCTAAGTTCTAATCAATGCCGCCAAGAACTTCTAGTCTGCATTCGTGGAAAATGGAGAAGAAAACGATTCGCTAACTCTTAGACCGGGATTAAAATACAATCTCCAACATCGTTAATTGCCACCTTTTATAAAGCCAGGGGCAATAAGTCTGGTTAATCCTAAGCCTAACTAATCTGTTTTGTGTTTTTGTACCGTTTGCTCAAACCAATGTACAATGGTTGGCTGGCTCTGATCCCGGATCAGTGGTTTTATCTCTTAATAGAATTGGATTCAGCCGAAACAATTTGGCCGTTCGGTGTAAAGTAAGGCCAAAGAGGTTGTGGCTCGAGTATTGACGTTGTTTCGAAACAAAAACGGAAAAAAAATAAGAAGTGTTTGCTTTATAGCTCAGTGAAATAACAAAGACACGTGCTCTTTGAAGAAAATCACCTTTTAACGCACAGCACGGTAACCTTTAACGACGCGAATTCTCTTCCTACATGCTTTTTAAACCAGTCGGCCACGTTGCATAAAACAAATATTCTACTTCCATCAAGAGATCACGTGTATAATAAAAAGTGGAAGTTGTGACGTCAACATGGGGTCGCGTACACACATGTCACTTTTACAGTGTAAACAACAACACGTAGACACACACACACACACTACTCGTAGGGGAAGATGCCGACACTGGAATATGTTACATCACATCATCCTATCACGTGCTGGAGTCGCCTACGGAAAATGTCAATACACACAGATGACTGAAAAGCGTGGTATTTGTCGGCCGACGGTACGGCTAATGGTTACGCACGTCAAAGCCAACAAGCGTCGTTGTCGCCGTCGCGGCTTCCGTTTTGTCCGTGTCCGCGGAACTGGCAGACGTTGCCCCGCCGCTCACGGCCCCCTACCTTTCCTTCCTAGACGAAGACGAGGTTGGAAACGGCAGCTGTGCACAACGTCCACACGACGACGTTACTGTAACTCCATCTACAGCTGCACTAGCAGACGACGTGACCCAAAACTTCTGTTTACGGCACCCAATGGCTAGGTGATCAGAACCATTACACCACCCACAACAACAGCCGGGTTTTCATCAAAGACGACGGCAAACGGCAGAAACCACGCACACGCACGCACGCACACTCTCTCTCTCTCCCTCTCTCTCTATGAGCCACCATGCACCACCACACCGACAACGGCGGCAGCAGCAGTAGCAACAGCAGCAACGCGGCCGCCAGTGATCGCTTGGACGACTCCAACTCGAGCGCTCTCCTCGACGCTGCAGCTGCTGCTACACCTTGATGGCGCGTACATGACAATCGGCGAGTCGATTCTCGCCCGCCGAGGTAGAGAGGAAGGTAGGCAGGCAGGCAGGCAACGAACGAACGGCGGCGGCGGCAGCTTCGGCTGGCCCTTTACCCAAGCAAGTGGAGCCTGCAGAACAGCATGCAGGGAGACGAACTCCACAAGTGGAATGCACTATTGATCTCCTCCCCTGCTCAACCCAACCAAGCTACTATCTGGCTTGCTACTTCTCTCTCTAGGCCCAGAAGAGAAGGGAACGGACAGTAAGAACAGAACGTGCTCCAGACCTGAAGTTCAATGTTGCTAATTCAGCATACTTCCTCACTCCTCACACCAATGAACGCAGAACAGAATCACGCTTATGTTGTAGGTTGCATGCTAAAGAAGAAAATAATCTGGTACTGACTAAATAATCTGGTGTGACTAAATACTGTGCCAGACTGTTGGACCGGCAACTGAGTCTTGTAAACTGTTCTGTGTCCCAAGACTAAAAAAAGGAATCCTGGTTTCCCCCAATCCACTGAAACGTTTTTCTGCAATACATTCGTGAACGGATTTCAAATCGTTTTCTGCCCCATGTCGTGAATTAGGTTGGATGGGGGGGGGGGGGATTGTGGCTTTACGGCACATCGACAGCTACGGCCTTAGCGCCAACGTCAGTCACAGTGCAGTGGTCCGGGCTGACAAATCGTCACGAATTGCAGCAGGGGTGTTAAACAAACCCCGAGTCTAGATTTTATTGTATATTGTACCACTTGTAAAAATGTAAAAGCCCCGGTGAGGAGGACAGACTCATCACCCAACTGATGCGTTAAGTCTCACAGAAGATGGAAACAGTGATGAACACCATCAACATGGTGACAATCTACTACCACTTAACGGGCCGTCAAGTAGCCGGCGACACCAACAACATTCAGGAGGGATATCCATCCCCCCCCCCTCAAACGGAATCAATACGGAATCAATCACTATCACCAATACGCAAACAAGTCAACACCATCTCTTCTCGGTGACTGCGGCAAAAAACCGATTGGATTAATAGTGTCATTAATATCCCACAACTTACTACCATATTGTTTGTCCCCACGGCTTGCCAAGTAGCATGCAACCTCAGAGTTGGACAGCAGTTCGAGGGAAGTGGGAACAAGGCTGAGTTCCCTTTCAAGATGATCAGACAGGGCTCCTTTCGCTGCCACTGCCCTTCAGCGTGCTCATTCTCAGCTATCTCAACATGGTCCGCGATCCAGCAGAAAATCTGATAGTGTTCTGCTAACCAGGCAAGCAGGAACACCGAGCTTGGATTCGCTGTGTCAAGGGGTTCTGAAGGTTGTACGATGCCACAAAGAATCTAGGGCGTGCATGGATTCACTAAGATGATAAAACATGTGCTCCAATGGTCAAGGACCTATTCTACAGCTAGACCGATTGCCAGAAGCTCTGCGGAAAGCAAAGAATACCCCGTGTAACTGGCTGTTTACATGAATGGCAAGATGCAACACGAAGCCCACACTTTGCAGCGCACCTTGTCATTACATGAGCTCCAGTTAAAACCGGATCAATGCAGTAAGGCTGGTAACATGACGTAATTCCTGGCGGGAATACTTTGCTCCAGTAGGTATAAAAGCTGGCAGGAACAGAGGATCCTCAGTCGGTGTTGGAAAAGCAATCCGAAAGGTTGTCTCTCTTAATACTCGCTAGGACTGAAACAGGTTGCAAACCTGGTTCAGGGCCTAATATGTGATACTCTGTGTATAGTCCCCTAGCTATGCAGTAAGGTGTGAATTGGAATTGAGTTTGATACTTGAAACCTCTCGTGCACAACCTGAGTACTTACACCGGATGGAAGGCGATGGGACAAAATGACTCCGTCATGCACACACACGCGCACGCACACACACACACACACACACGCCACACCAACTTTTGACTTCGTCCCAGCAGTGAAAATCCGCTTATTACGTTACGTACCCGTAACATATCCGTAGGAATTTCTCCAAGTACTTTGCTGATGGAGTGGTACTTTTTGTGACGGCTGCCTGACGGAATGAGAAAATGTCACTTGGGTACCACTGGCATCTCTTGAAGCCCCCCAGACGTCACTTAGGCTAGCGACACAATTCGAGATCGCGTCCTATTGGCTCCAGAACCACGGCTCTTGACCACTCGGCTCGCTTCTCTTGGGTTCCCTGGAAATACTCATTAAACTAGTTTTCATCCTTGGAATAACATTTTTGTGTTTTAATGAGTAGGGGGGGGGGGGGAATGACCCTGGTACTGAAGAGGTTGACCATCTATTTTAAAAAAGATCACCAACGTTAATACTAGAGAGGTTAAAAATCTCATGTGTTCATGAGACGACAACGCGATTCTAGCCCGTATCCTCTTGGCTCGGAGACTACGGCCCTGAATGCTCGTCTGTACTTAGCTCGCTTCACTTGAGGCGTCAGGAAGTCTTCATTGAATTCGATTTTCGTTCTTGGAATAAGGTTTTTGGCGTGCTGCGGTCTTTAAAAAAGCAAATAAAAGTAGATTTGCAGATAAAAGTTGCCCAAGAGATACACAAAAACGACCACACCAAAACACAACGTTTCGGAAGCCACTATTCGGCTCAATTATCAAACAAGGACAATTCAGCACAGCATCGTCACAGAAACACAACAAGTCACCATATCGTTACTTGGACGAAACCAAGCTGGAGTTGGGCAAGAACCATCAAAAACACAACGTATACAACGTTAAGGCAATTCAGTGAGCAATTCCAGCTTCATTGCGCAATTAACATTAACCTCACGCGCTGATTAAGTGAGCGAAGCGAACGGTAATCAGCGTTCGTTAGCCAGTGTGCTGAAAAATTGGCTTGAACAAACTTAAGCATGTGAAGAATGCACATGCAATAAAACAAACCTTGGAATTGGGCAATGGCAAATGTGAAAATTGCGAATTAGAAAATTTATATAAATAGGCCGACCAGAAGTGTCGAGAAACCTCTGTTTTCGTGAATAGATTCAAAAGTCGCTTGAATTTAGAGGCATTATGTATCCTTATCCACGTCCCCCGCCTGCCCAAAAGCATAACCATTTAATACCGAAAGCAACTTAACTTAAATAGTATGTAATGTGTTGCAACGATTCCACGTTACTGAGTTTTGTCACCAGGTGCGCCGTGGGCCGCATATGACAACCAAAGTAGGTGTATCTGGCCCACTTCCGACAGGGCTACTGTCCTACTCGGCTCGAAGTATTCCTCTGTTTCCCCCCGCCGCCCCCCCCCCCCCCCCACAGACACACACACGCAAACACACCAAACAACCATCGTGTTATGGGTCGTCTTAATGGTTTGTTAGTTAGTTTGCGTTTTATTTTGTCCACTTGTAGCTTGGTTTACCCAAATCTAAACGTTAGCTCGTGTTTTTCTTATGTCTTTTGTCGATGCTTTGCTGAAATGTTAAAATTTATCCTCGCTTGATAACGGTCTGAATAGTAGTTTCCGAAACGTCGCCTCTGAGGCTACTTTTCATCAACTATAATTGTAAACTGTCTTGATGAAAACCTCCAGAAATCAATAATTACAATTGCAGGAGTTTACTTCACACTCCCCGACTTTCAATACTTATTTCCAAAAAAGGGGGTGCGGGGGGTGAATAGGGAGGGGAATTTGTTTCTACGAGATCTTTGCTATTTGAGAAACCAATGGTAGAACTCCGTCAAAGAAATTTATCCGGTTTAGCGAAACTAGAAATATCATAAATAAATAAAGTTGGTCGTAAACTGCACTAACTGAAATGGGGACTTGGGAAGAGACCAGAAAAACTACTTACTCTCAGCCAGCTTAAAATACTGTAAACATCTGCGTAAAATCACAAAGCTACAAGCTAAACGATAAGGTTAAAAGGGTGTGGGCGGGACAGAGGTAGAGAACCAAATCTGAGAAAGGTACAAAGTAATCGATTTAGACGGCTTCAAGCAAACACACTAAAAATTAATAATACGATGTCCGTCCAGAAAATCACAACAGCGAAAAATTCATACACTAAAAAAAATAGGTAAGGTCCGGTACGCTTTCATTATGAACTTATACTTTATTGCGATGACGCAACCGGGACACGAACCCGCAAATTACGATTCACAACTCAGGGACTCCTATTGTGTGAGCCATCTTTCCAAACCCATAACAAATACTTCCCGAACCCGCTATATGAATACTACATTGGGCAATGATTCTGTTCTTCTGTCCGGAGTTCTTCAATCTTTGTAGGAGGTATACAGATGCACAATAAGCTCTAGATTTGGGGTTTGGTTAACATCTATGTGATGTGTGGCCATGTTACTAGAAGGGCGCCCGGAAGTAGACTCTACTTCCGGGCGCCCTTCTAGTAACATGGTGTATCATTTGGTATGTTATATATTTTTTTAAATTTTTTAAAGTTTTAGGCCTTGACCATGCCTGAATGGTTTGTTTTTATAGACTTGGTGACTCGGCAGATACTGCCATGAATTTTTTTAATGTTTTAGTGTTTATTTTTACCTGAAGACGGGAGTTTGTCCTCCCGAAACGTAGTGTGGTTTTATTTGTGCACGATACTGGCTGTTACTCTATCTTATCTACAGAAAGTGCTGAAACTTATCAATGTGTGGCGTAGTGGCACATCGGGCCATTGCACTGTGACTGGGGTTGGTGCTAATGACCTAGATCAGGGTTCGTATACCTAACAGACGAAACCATTTTCAAGGCCTGTTTAAGGCTTTTCAAAGCAAATTTACAGCCAATGTCAGGCGCTTTCCACAGTCTGTTAGCGAAATTGCTTTTATATTCCTATTTTGTCGAAGCTAATCCGTCGTAAACAGTGTGAACAATTGTTTTAAACGCTGAGCGGCTCATGTTTACTTTGGTATTATAATTGGAAAAAGTCGAAGAAATGCTTTGGCCAAATTTGTTTTGTTGAAATGGACGATTTTTTAAAAGTGTTTCTTTGACTTTTTGTGCGAATCATTGTCCTCTCTGGAGGAAAAGGAAATATAGCAAATAACGTGGAACTACACGCGCACACCAGCCCCTTCTAGCACACATTCCCTGCACTGCACGGCATCTCTCGCTTTCTCACTCCAGTCTAAACCAATGAGGATCGTTCACAGAAGCATATACCTAATTTAATATTACTATTTACGGTATTAACCTCATTCCAAACAAAGTACACTAACGAAGTTTAAGGCCATTTCAAAGCTCCCACAACAAAAATTCCAATTTTCACGGCTTTTCAAGCCTTGAATTTTCGGTTTTCAAATTTAAGGTTTTTCAAGGAATTCAAGGCCGTGTACGAACCCTGCTATAGTGTGCGCGACCTCTTGAGTTCACCGCAGAACGAACACAGATAATCGATTGTACGTCTTTTGCAGCAGAGTGCCTTGTTGATATCCAAGATGTTTACGAAAGCAATGGCGGCCGTCGATTAAAGCCGCCCCTCCAGGATGACGTAGTCGCTCGTAAAATACTTCCAGGACTCAAGATACGCCGCGCACACAACAGGTGTCGACGTGCCAGTAAGCGTCAATTCCCCCCCTCCCCCCTACACACAGATCAGCGGCAAAAACGCCTTATTCACTACAGAGTTCGTATCGGGAACCAGTTGTTAGGCTAGCTGCAAGGGACACTGGCATTTTGGAATTTCAAAAAGAAGGACATCCCAAATTTTTTCTAGACCCAAAATTTGTTTTTAAGTCAAAAGAAAAAGAGTTTGGACTTTTGATGAAATTATATCCTCTCTCGGACTTAGAAAAATGTTGGACTTAGGAGGCAAAATTTTGAACTTAGGAAAGATTTTGCAGGGTACTTCTTTTAGAAACTCCCTGAATATTACAATAATCGGACTGGAAAGAATTAGCCATTGCCACTCTTGGACATCATTTCTTACCACTACACGCCATTGGGCAACGATTTTCAATCATTGTTTTTTTTTTTTTTTGTATTGAGGAGGTTTTAAAAATGCTATTATTGTAACAACAAATCTAAATCGCATATTTGCCTTTTAGCCAACAATATCTACGCAGGTGTAAAACCCGTTTCTTCCGATATCTCTGTGATATTTTTTACGTCGTACACTTTCTGGCGCCCGAAAAACGTACCCAGTAGCATGTAACTTAAATTGCCACGATTTTCCAGGACTTATCAATTAAAATTCAAGGACCGCAAACGAGTAATTAACAAGCAACGAAACAAGTGAAGACAAATGTGTTCAATATGAAATTTTATCAATACTATGATATAATATCTTATCAATATGAAATCATACCAATACTGTGACAACTTGTGACCGATTTTCTTCCACTAAACAACACTTAAATACAGAAATAGCCTATATACTGTCAGCGCAATAGTGTAATTTTTAGTCCCTGTGATCTATGTGCTTCGATATTACATATCTTTTTTACGTATGTGTTTTACCATAAACTGTAAACTGATGTCCGAGCCAGTGGCGTAACTACAATGAGGCAGAGGATGCAGCCGCCTCCGGGCCCACCGACTTTGGAGGCCCCCTCACTGGCCCCAATTTAAAAT
Source organism: Lithobius niger (assembly GCA_023313725.1). Taxonomy (NCBI): domain Eukaryota; kingdom Metazoa; phylum Arthropoda; class Chilopoda; order Lithobiomorpha; family Lithobiidae; genus Lithobius; species Lithobius niger. The sequence continues at coordinate 18,141 of JAHWFP010138875.1, forward strand.
TTGTTTGTCACCCCAAAACATGACAAAGCAAGTAACTGCAAAAGTTTCGTGAGAAAAAGTTGCGTCTTGTGTTGCAAAAGATTATTTGTTTTTTTTTTTTATGAAAGGGGGGGGGGGGGGCCTCCATTGGGCTGTTGCGTTATGTGGCAAAAACTGCAATTTTTTTTTATGAAGGCCTACACTGGGCTCTCGCCTGTATGGCAAAAACGGCATTTTTTTAGAGGGGGGGGGGCGAGCTGTACTGGGCTCATGCCTTATGAGGCATTTCTTTTTTAATGAAAAGGGCCCTCCACTGGCCTCTCATGTATGGAAATAACTAATTTTTTTTCATAAAGGGGGGGGGGCCTCCACTGCATAATAGCCTCCGGGCCCAAATTTTGAAGTTAAGCCTCTGTGTCCGACAAAAAAAAACCAGTGGTGCAGCCAGGAAAGTTGTTCGAAAGAGGTCGAACAAAGCTAGTTAAGGGGTCTAGGACAATGTTGTTCCCTCTACCAGTAGTTGCAGGGCGAAGTCATGGAAGCTGAAGCATTTTACAATGCGACACTGCTGTATCCGGCTTCTGGGGTGGACTTTTTCCACATATTCTCGATGCCTTTTTATTTATCGTTATTAGACGCTTGTAAAAATAAAAAGCATGATTGAATTTGTTTCTGGGGTGGTGCCCCGTCCCCCTTTCCCTGCGCCAGTGCAATAAACAGAAACAGGGTTTTCTGCTATCGGAATTTCTAAGAGCATTCCTGGACCTCGATATCTTCAAGCACTTTTCCAGGTCTGGAATTTCACTTTCATTTTCCAGGACGTTGGTAGGTTTAAAGGTGCCGTACGAGTCCTGCAAATTGTGGCTCAGACGCACACATACACACACACACAAAGAAAAAAAAATAACAATAATAAACCAATAAGTTTACTTTCATCATGGCGCAAACGATTTCCTTTTACAAAGATCAAAGAGTCAAGTACGGCGCAATCGTCAACATTCCCCTCCCAACCCTACCTCCACCCCACTTCCCCCGAAGTCCGAACTCCCATCGGCAGTCGTCAGGCCAATAAACCATCACGAGACTGCTGTCACAATGTTGACCAAAGGCTATTTGCACGGACTTAAGGGTCAAGGGTCATTGTTTGTTCGATCCATATCCAGTTGAGGTATCTGGTAGGCCTGGAAGGTCCAATACCATCGTGTGGAGCTGTATACATGTTCACTATGTATATATCCCACCCACCCAAATGACCAGCGCCAACTAAATAGCCGCCCACTTATTGATTAGTGGTCCCAACCTTTTCACACAAATGCGTGTGTAAACGCTGTGGGAATTATTGTCAAGGCGGTACATGACAACTGTGTATTTATATGGGTAAGCGCTCTCCGTTTTACGTTTTTATCTGACGCTTTTTTGCGCCGTTTTTGTGTAAAAAGTTTCACCCCCGTTATCGGCCACGCGAGGATACAATATTAAAAGTCAGGAACACGTAAAGAACGGTATAGGAACGAGAGAGCGTTGGACGTTATTACAGGGGTCCCAGCAAAATACTGAAATAATTTCCCCGAGTTCCAGAGTAATAATTTCCAGGTTTGCCAAAGTAGTCGATGTCAATTTCCAGGTTATTTACGAAAATATTAGGAAGGACATTTTTACACACATTTTACCAGTTTTACTCGTTTTTACGGCTCACTCTGAAGAGCAGCCCGTCTTATTGAACTTTTACATGTCATAACAGAAGTACAAGTTTAAATTGTATTTTACGCAATCTCCGATTTAAAAAATCTACACAATTAAGGACGTATGATGTGCGTGTGTGTTTGTTTGTGTGTTTGTACCTCTACTCCTCCGGAACCAAAGCACCTACAAAAATGGGAGTAGGACCAAACGAAAGATAATTAAATTGCGCACAGTATAGGCGCACAGTATTTTCTTCGCCGTAACTTGATACTATCACCCTCAAATAAGCGAAAAACCCTGAAAAAATAATGTCAAATTTTTTTTAAACCCTCTTCATGTCTGTTCATGGCGTCGTAGTTTGTTCATGAAAACCTGCTCGAACAAAGAGAGATGATCTGGAGTGCAGCGAGACGCGGCCGATTGAGCCGAAAAAATAACCTAAAAGGACGACGTATTTTGTAACATACCACATACGCATCTTAAAATTGGTTGTATACAGGGTGTTCGGAAATTGGTGTCAAATATTTTGAGGGTCCGCTGTGTGATCAAAGATAAGAAGAAAAAGTCCTATAAACATGGGTCCGGAAATGCACCAGTCTTTAGTTACAGCCCCCCCAGGTTTGGGGTAAACAGTTCTTAAATACCTCGTAATGATTCACCGTTTCCATTCCAAACTCAGGATATGTGCCATATCATACCTGGTATTTCAGTACTTCATAATACAGTATTGGGTCGCACAACTTATCAGAGGGAGAGGTAATTTTCTTATGGGGGGGGGGGATCAAACGTGGGGGAAGAGAGGAGTAACTGCTTTGGTCTTGTACTTTAATGAAACAAATTGTACATACCAGAAAAAACACATCGTATCACATTACTGTGTGATTGAAAACAATCGAGAAATGAAACATCATTAAGTAAACAGAAGATGGCTACTCAAAGTTTTACTGAGTATCATTGCATTTGCGGCTCTGCTGCAATTAACTGCAATACGCATCCGCAAAAGACCTCCTCTCCAGAACATTCTGTGACAAGCAACTCAAAAAGATAAATACGACGGAAAACAAACTAAACGTAAGCGTTTTATCATAGTAGGTGCTCAAAATGACCCCCCTCTGCCTCGATGCAGTTCCGAAGCCGCTGCGCCATGGACCGACGAACCCGTTCAAAGATTCCAGGGGTTGTGCGAATCTGGTTGCATCCATCCACAATCCTTTGGCGAAGTACATCAGCATTGGGAATTGGTGTACTGTACACGAGTGACTTTAAGTGTCCCCAAAGATAAAAGTCTAACGGGTTTAAGTCCGGAGATCTAGCAGGCCATGCTATTGGGCCTGCACGTCCAATCCATCTGTCAGGAAAGCTTCCATCAAGGTAATGTCGGGCCAAAAGGCTGAAGTGAGCAGGTGCACCATCGTGCATAAGCCACATTCGTGTCCTGACTGCCAGGGGAACGTCTTCCAGTAGTTGGGGCAAGTCATACTGGAGGAAATGGAGGTAGGTTTCTCCATTTAGGCGTCGAGGTAGAAAAAAAAGGCCCTACCAAATGATCACCAACAATTCCAGCCCAAACGTTTAGACTAAATTGTTGTTGATGTCTAGATTGTTGTACCTCGTGCGGATTTGCATGGTCCCAAAGATGGTTGTTGTGATAGTTGAATATGCCATCACGTGTGAAGCCAGCCTCATCTGTAAACAGGATAGACGGCAGGAAATGAGCGTCTGCTCCACATTCATGATTCAGTCGCACACAGAACGCTCGTCGTGGTGGAAGGTCGGCCTCGCCAAGACCTTGGACACGTTGCAAATGGTAGGGGTATAGCAGGTTATGATGCAAAATGTCCCAAATCGTCGAATTACTGACACCCTCTCTGCGTGCAATGCGTCGTGTGCTATCCGATGGATTTTCTGCTATGTGCTGGAGAACTCTGTCTTCCAAGCCAACAGTTCGCACAGTTCTGGGTCTTCCAGCATCCGATGTCCGTCTCCCAAATGAGCCTGTTTCCCGTAAGCGCTGGTGGATACGACTGAGCGTAGAGACGTCGTGCTTCCAATGCATTTCCATCTGCAAGACCATACATGTAGTGCATGTCTGCCAGTTCGATGTCTGGATACTCCATACTTAGGGAAGAGAACTACCGAACAGTAAACGTGAACAAAGGATCACAATGTCACCTTTAGATTTAAGTCATCAAGTGATTTAACAAACCCCTGTATTAACAAGAAGTCGTCTGTCAACCCCGAAATGTGGACTCTCCAAATGGTGTTCAAGGTCACCTTGTACAGATATGCGAATGTTCCATTTCAATTTGTGATTACAGTACTTTTTCGCATCACAAACGTTGTTG
>JAHWFP010138879.1:0-21278 GCA_023313725.1 Lithobius niger
TCGCTAAAATGAGTCACATTTTAGTTTCGAGTGTTGCTTCGAGTTCAATAAAACGTAATAATGTTCTCTGTTTGATCTTTACTTGGTGTGTTGTGTTTCCTTAGCAAACGGAACAAAGCAAAGCACGTGTGCCTTGGTTCTGCCAAACAATTTGCTCCCATCCTGTTTCGATACGGAACATCTGCTTCTTTTCAGGCTGAAACGACAGCAGAGATGTTTTTAGAAATGCCTTTTTAATAACGAAGGCTGTCGCCAGGCAATGCAACTGAACCGTTTGTGGGCGGGAGACTAAAAGGGCGTTTCATAGAACGTCTCGAGATAAGATAAAAGGGAAAACTGGGGTAGAGTTAAGAGTTCGTAATTCGCTAGGGGTACAATCACATTTTTAAAACGCCGTTAGTTAATGGCTAGTTCAGATCGCCACGACGAACAAACGAACGGCACCCTGAAAATACTCCCCTGTCACACTCACGACAGACCAGCGACCAACCTATGATGGGTCATTCAACAGTCAGCACAGAATGAGTTCAGGCCGCGCCGCCCATCGTTATTTAAGATGTTATGATACACGTAAATACAGCACTATTTATCTTCACTGATCTATATAATCAAGGCATGCGGTGTTAATTGGAGCTTCGAGGTGTTACGTCCTTTCTACCAACTTGAATTTCCCATGTCGGTTTTGTAGCGATTTTTCAGCCATTGGTTGGTCGGTGGATGTGTAATGGCGTTGAGTAAAATAACTGAAAAAGAGGCTTTTTTTTTAGTTTAATCCCCAGATTAATTTCCCCTCGTTTCCCTTTCGTCAAAAGGCATTAGCGTACCAGACTTGATCGAGTTCTCGTGCCCGCTTTTGACTCCCTGTCAATGAAAACTTTGAGTCGTCGAATGTACGTCGGTTTTTGATTCTTGTTTGGTCTTAGTAACAAGAGGTCCCATCCGCTCACCAAAATGTGTGCTCTGATCCTGTTCGTCGTTTTACTTGAGCTTTTATAGCGCCGAGTAAAGCGACCAAAAGGTGAGCAAAGCGTTTGTGTGTGGGCATGCCGCATTGGCACTTGCCCATATGCTCTGGCCTTGCAGTGAAGCTCCTTAAGGAATGCTTCTCAAGTGTCCTCCTATCCCAAAGTCATCTCGATTGGGTTGATCCACTTACGAAAAATGACTTCTTGGTTCTTGCTAATTGTAACGACCAACAACAACTGAACTAAACTGGGAACTACTGCTGGACGGTCGGTCGGATATCTCTTAGCAGTCCCTGGCACTTTCCTATATTTCGTATGTTTTAGATCTTCCATTTTTTTTTTAAATTGAAATATATTGCTAAATTGGTTCATTGTGTCAAACAAATGCTTACTTGAATTATAAATATATGACTGACATGGTAGCTGCACAAACAATGCTCAAAAGTTCACAGTCAAAAATACAAGAATCAAAGCATATACTATACGATTTTCCCATTAACCTGGTCGGTTGCAGAGTTCGAACCAGCGATCACCGGCTGCGGCAAGATTATTGCGGTTGCTGCAATTTGCTGCGATTGTTCACTTAGTTCAGGGCTCTTGGGAAACCGTTCAACAAAGCTCGTACTTTGTTGGGATGGGACTGGCTGGAATAAAGAAACAGGATTGTACACACTCAACAGCTAGAAGCTAGTCTGAAATGGCAGGATGGTGCCAATTTTTGGCTGTATAACTAAATTGGCGCGAAGTTGACAAATTGAATGTAATAACTTATTTTATTTTATGTTGTTATTAATGATTGAATGTAATAAATTAAATTTTTTTTTTAAATGATGAAATGACCTGAACCCCCCCCGCGGGATTTACAAAATACAAAATGATTCATGAGCAGCTGAGAAATGTACTGCAAGTTCGTTCCAATCCATTCATCATATTCTTGTAGGCCACACAAAGCGCGTAAACGCCATAGATGCAGAGAAAGACATTGGGAAAGCATCGGCGATTGGGCAGTTGGGGTTAAAAATGCCTAATAAAACTAAAAGTATTTTTTTAGTTAGTAAACATGCAAGCAATTTTATTTTTTAATTCACTGTCTTTTGCAGAGTGTAAAATGAATCGTTTTAATTATAAATATTTTGAAATCTTTGGGTTTTGTTTGTTACTTCATATTTGTTAAATATCTTGTAGTCCACAGAAAGGTGGAGGTGCCCCCCCCCCCTTCCCGTCCAGTAAAAAAAGTATTATAATTGGATTAGTTTTATTGGGGGACTCCTCAACTACCTGGGGATGGAGGGGGGGGGGGGCGGCAAAGCTGGCTGTGCGAAGTGAAGCTTGTCGTTGTTCAATACGACTAAACACATTAGTTAACCAAACGATGCCTAGCTAGCTATCTATCCACATACTGTAGCTTGGTCAGTGGACGTTACTGTAACAACGATACTTAGCCATTACTCGTGGCTCGCAACTCACTGGTAGTTAGCGAGATTATAATGGCATGAATGCACCTTAACGCCAGCCTTGTTCGCCAAACGGTTGCGGATCTTTGTATAAAACTTGTAATGGTGTTTTTTCGTGCATATCGGTGTGAAAATGTTCCCGAGTCCATCCAGTTATATTTCGCAATCAATGCCAAACATAGCCATGCGGCAAATCGAAACTTGAAAGGGGCACCCTGTAAATATCCATCCGATACTTTCTCGGCTCTCTTGTATTCCTGAGTACCTTGTGGTCACGCTGCCTGATCTCCATAATGCAACAGAAATGAGCTTTACGCGCCCACGTAAGCGTATCACTACGCCGTGGCGGTGCACGGCTCATTGAGCGCGATGAATCAGATTGCAAGCGCCAAGGTTGAATCCTCCCCCACCCCCACCCCCGCCTTCCCTCGCGGGAGACACAAAGTTGGGCACATTTTAGTGCAGTGACTCACGTGCCTTTGTGTTGCACTGACACTGAATAATGACAATCCCATGCCGTGCTACGTGTAGTCATTGTGGGACAAACTAAAATACGGCACGTTCTGTGAAAGGTATATTTATTATCCCTTTCTTTGAATTACGACTTTGGGGAGGAAGGAGTCCCTCTCCTGGGGGTGAAAAATCCCGAATGGGCTCTTAAAAATATCGGGTTTTAAAATTGTAATTTTTTTTATATTCCTTCTTTCCTGGAACTTAAACGGAAGAGAGATTGTCGTTTATAACATTGCGTGTTTTGCTTTCCCACTGCCCCTCTTACGGCACCACAAATCGCGTAATGTTTGGTATATTGCCACGCTGCAACAATTTTCTAGACTTACGATCCCGCATCGAGTGAAAACCTACAGCATAAGAAAGAAATCAGCACTGTAAAACGTTGAAATAAAGATAAATAAAAAAGGCCAACACGTGCACATTTATTAAACAAAATCAAAACGTTTCGGGAATTCCTTCACCCCGTTTTCAAGTGCAATTAAAAAATTCTCTGCAAAGTTACGTTAAACACATAACACAAAAATCATGACAGCCCACTTAAGAAACAAATGAAAAATTTAAGATGCTAAAATTAGGGATCGACCGATACAGAAAAATACAGAACCGATCCGATACCGATATTTTCCCCTCACTCCGATCCGATATACCGATTCCGATAACGATAAAAAAAAAAGTCGGGTCAGAAAGTCAAACTCATTCGTACGTCCGACCATAAAAAAAAAACCCAGTCCACACTGCAGATATGCCACACTGCAAGAAGCCGACAGTACGGACGCGTTAAATTCACCGAGCTGCAGTCCAGATCACTTACTTCGTGGGATACAAGCGATGCTATGCAGGAAAGGCTTCGCTCAAGCTAGGCAGAGTAAACCAGTGCACACGGAAGATGGTCGTATCGGCAAAATATCTGTAAATAAACACCGATACAGATCTGATACCGATGTACGAAAAATACCGATAAAATCGGTAAATACCGATACCGATATTAATATCGGTCTATCCCTAGCTAAAATTACAAATTGAACCCGTACCGTAGCCGTATGCTCAACCTGGTCAAAAGACTGAGCAGTGGGTGACCGACAAGTCGTCTTCATTTAACCAGAGATAAGTCGACTTGCTGGTCTCCCGCTGCTCACCTGTTTTGACCAAGTTGAGCATGGGTTCAATTTTTGTAATTTTAGTGTTTTAATTTTTAATTTGTGTCTCAATTAAGTGGGCCTGTAGCTGTCATGATTATTGGTTTATGTTATGTTTAAGGAAGCTTTACAGCGAATTTTTGAATTACACTTGAAAACGGGGTGATGGTATCCCCGAAACGTGATTTTGTTTAATGTATGTACATGCTATGGGCTTTAAAAAAAAATAATACATACAACAGACAGGGTGAGAAGCTCCTTTCGCCTCACTTTACTTCACTAAAAACAAAGTGTTGTTTACATTTATGCGTTGTAACGCACGTTGGACTGTCGTGTAGGGTGGTGTGAAAATTTTTTTTCGGAATTCTTAGTAGTTTGGGTGTGGAAAAGTTGCCTTTTAGCATCAGTATGGGGCGTCGGACGAAAGTCTAACTGGAAAATCGTCTAATGCGATAATCATCTAATATATGCGCAAATAAAAAAATCTAAAAATCATATAAACGGAATATCGTATAATGGATAATCGTATAATGGATACGCGTCTTACTGGACAATAATGCACCTGCGGTTTCTGATGTTATATGTGTAGCCAGCCACAGCGAGCGGCAATTTTCCATTGTACGAATTTCGTGTTAGCCGATTTTCCATTATAATGTTATACTGCACACGTTTTCCAATTATGCGATTTTCCAGTAAGACGATTGCCCTTTGCCCCATCAATATCACACACTAAAACTGTCATCACTCTGGGGTGATGTCTTGAGGTCCCACAAGTAATTCAAGCTTATCGTTGTTTCACATAGGTGAAGTACCTATGAAATGAAGAAAAATTACTTGACTGTTTTAAAATTTAAGTAAAACTGTTTCTCGTTTCTTCTGTCAAGAACGATCTATGAATACGCCATATTTACAAGGAATTTCATATAGTTTGACATCGAAAGGGACATTTTGGTCCATAACTGTATACAATAGACACTATCGAGCAAGAAACAAATTTTGGCAATTATAGTTACCTTCAATCTTCTCTGTTTAACACTACACAGTGTTAAAACTACATTTTAGAACAGTCAGATAATATAATATTCATTGGTTTTTTTTTGGCTATTTCACCTATCTCAAACAATACTGAACTTGCACCTCAAGAGTGATGAAATTTTTGTATGTGTGATAGTGATGCAAAAAGGCAACTTTTGAACACACAAGCTGTTAGGAATTCCGAAAAAAGTTTTTTTTATAGCCGCCGAAAATCTACATCATTACCTATTTTTATAGCACATTCCCCTTTTGGGCATTATTTCCCCATGAAAGTTGTCTTCCCAGCCGGGCTCGTAATATTGCGCATGTCCGGAAATTGGCTAGTCTATATAAGCCCAGCACAGCGGCTTATCATCATCTTTCTCCTAGGGTGATCACCGCACGTGGTTGCTCTTGGGCCTTCCCCACTTTGAAGACCCTCCGTTTCCACGATCCGCTTCCTCGAGGATCCGCCTGTTGGACCTTGGATTAATAACTACACTTCGTTACGGGATAACCCACTTGCTACACTTACCGCTCAAGCAACGCGTGCAAAACTCGGGCCAGAATTCTCTAGATTCTTAAATTCGCCACTAGAGCACCAAGCCGACAACAGCGGAAGTGACTGAGACTAAAGCTTTAGCGTCATTACTACGGCGTCGTTATATGCAGTTTCGGTTTCGAGAATGGAAAGCGAGCTACGAAGCAACAAAAATCAACTTGCGGCTAACTTCATTACCATTTCAGTTATAGAAATCGCATAAATTTTAGCGGGACACGCATGGACAAAAATAAAAATGCAATTCTAATGATAAAGAAGATAATTTAGACGAACTGTTTCGTGTTGTACTGCTCTGTGGCCGTGAAGCGACTAAGGCTCCCTTCACACATAGCCACTCGTAACGGAGCATAGAACAGAGTAGGGACATTCACACGTGTAGTGCTACAGAAGCGCCAGGTGCCACAGAAGATCAAAGTACCGCATCTGAAGAAGCGCCACTGAGTGGCTACGGGTGAAGGCACCCTAAGACTTGGTGATCACACGTCGCCACCATCTTGGATTTCTGCTGAAGTAGTTGGAGACAACAGTTTGTGGCCAGATGGTGCACCACGTTTTGATTGCGAGTACTCTGGACACTACCGTGGCTAGATTTCGGAGCGAGTGAATAGGGCTTGGTTGGACTCTCCAATCCTTTCAGCCACTGCGGACTCGACTGAAGCCTGTTCCCGCTCTGTCGTCCCGCCATTAACTGGCACCTGACGATTCCTCTTCCAACGCTTCCGCCGACAACAAGGTGCTTGATGATTAACCGCCGGTCGTTCCTAACTCTGCAATTCGCCTCCGTCGACTTCGCTTTCTGCAGCAGCCTCCTCTGATCCGCGGTTCCCGTTCAAGGTCGTCTGCCCGGCAAGACATGGCGTGAAATACGTCCAAAGGAAGAGAAACACGCTGCCGTTTCTGCACCAAATGCCACGTTATCAGTCTAGCCGCTCCGACTACTTTTGAGAACCTCATGTTCCGAACCACCAACCACTTTTTTTACCGTTCCGTTTTGTTTAATATAATTACCCACACCCACACTAACTAATCCACGCTACACTCCTTGTAGCCTGCTCCTCGCATCATAAGTATCTTACATAACGAACCGTTTCTGATTCGACAAATTCTTTAATCCTTTTTGCTGTCACGACGACATGGCCCGAGTCTGCTCCTTCCTTCGTTAAGTTCAACCAAACCCGTCACGACTCGCCGGCCACCTACCGGTCCTTCACCGAGTCAACAACTGTTTCCAACGTTTACCACCAGGTCTCCACGGCGCAGGGTTTACTCTGTCTGTAACCGATACGTCTTTGTCTGCCGAAGCCATCATGACGGACTCTTCCTCGTCTGAAGGTGCCGTCCCGACGAACTACCCAACGTTCCATCACCAGGACCTTTCAGTTGTTTGGGGTTTTCAGGCAATTCTTGAAACTCACCTCAATCCACACCCATGCTGCCAATGCCATCGACAATGCGACGGGCTTTCTAACAGGGTTGGAAATAATCATGATTATTTTAAAATAATCGAATTAATCGGATTATTTTGATTATAATTAGATTTTAATAACATGTAAGGTACAACAATAATTATGATATAGTTAAAGTTGCTAGGGTTTGCTCTATTTCTTGCTTGGCAGTTGCTTCTGCCAAAATGCTAGTAACTGTAGATCTCCATGTTTAAATTTCATTGTTAACATGCACACCGCAGTAACTATCATTGCAGTAATAATACTTAGTAAATTTGTCTCAATGTACATTCCTCACACATAAGTTGATTATGATTAAATGAACACAGTCACATCAGCTGCAGTTGCTAGTTGCCACCTAAAAGTACATAAGTTGGAAAGTCCTTTAGTTTTTTCTCGGGTATAAGGATTTGAATGTTGCCAATAATTTCCTACTTTGGTTGTTCCTAATCGGTTGCGTAGTTTAGTATGGATCAGGCCAAAAAAGTAGCTGCCGGTTTTCGAGCCCCGACCGTTTAACCGCGCGTTCCTAACATATGAAGACATACTTTCTAAGCTATGAAGACATACTTTCTCAGCTATGAAGACATACTTTCTAAGCTATGAAGACATACTTTCATGACTGCGTAAGATTCAGTAGCGCGGGTGTATTTTATTTTGGATTGTTTAAGTTCTTTTGTACTTGTATATCAACAGTTTTGTGTCAACCTGGTCCTTGATTATAATCGGGTGATTTTCAATTTTAATCAAGTGATTATAATCGTAACAACCCTGCGTTCTAAAAAGTGTAAAATCTGCATCACGATTTCAAAATCTGAGTGGGCCAAAATTCGAAAACGGCAACTGCAATCTCGGCAAAGGGCGGCTCATGCCGAACTTCAAAAAGCAGCAGCAGCACTGTCCGAACAAGAAACCACCGTCATGACTACAGCAACGGATCATGCTTCGTCTACTCCTAATATTGATCGACTAAAAAAGCTGCCTTCACAAACATTAAGTTCTTCTTACAGCGCCACAAGGACCTCGCTCTTTCATTGCCAAAACGACGTAAGAAGTTGAATGTCTCCACCCGAGGTGACACTCTTGCGATCGCAGCCCCTTCTGGAGTTGCCCGTGGTACCGTACAAAAACCTGTCGTCCATTCCAAAACACCGTTAAGAATCAAAGTTGCTCGCATTCCCGTGCTCTGCTTCGCATTGCAGTCCCATGCACTGCGCCACACTTGGCGCCTATCTGCTCTGCCTAGGACGATCCGCCTGGTCACACGGTTCCACTCCACCCGCTTCATCTTCCGCCGACTGTATCTTGTATCAGCAGTACCCGCTTTTCCAGTCCCCGATCCGCCTCAGCAAGAAGGCTCGTCACTTCTTCATCTCTCTTCGGTCCTCATTTCACCAGCTGTAATCCCATCAGATTCGGAACCGCCACCATTCCCTTCAGCTTCTGCGCTCAGTGCGGCGCTAACTCGTGGACTTGACCTCTCTGTACACGATATGGAAAATGTAGATTTTAATATTCGTTCTGTCATGACCATCACCGAGTACTTCGCATCAGTATTAGCTTCGCTTCGTGCCTCTGCTTCCGAAATCCCAGTACTCCGTGAGGCCGCCGCCGCCTTGCAAGAAGCAAACGATCAGCTACAAGTCACAAACACGGCCCTCCTCAACGAGTTGGAATTCCTAAAACGGCATAACTATTCCTTACGCGTAAACTACACACTCCTCAAAGCAGATCGCCGTTAGCACTCGCCAAGTCCCTCCTCACCACCGTGGCTAGCATTCTACTATGCCCGATCCCATACAAGGCTTCTGCACAACGTTCCTTCTCCCGCAACTATCCGATTGCCCAATGCACCACCAGTTCAAAACGATCAAGTACCTTCCTCTTCAATAGCAACCTTTCGCAGTAATGCCCAGTCGCCGCTACCTTCCCCATATCACTATCCGTCCGCCACAGCACAACGATCCTCCACTCCAAAGGAGGACCCACCACCTGCACCCATCGCCACCCGTGTGGCCAACTGGTCCGACGCCGCTGCTTCATACCAATTTCAGGGTATCTCCTCGTACTCCGTCTGGCAATATGACGATGCCCCAGCATTTGTCCCCGTCTTTCATGTAATTCTTCCCCAATCCGCCATCCCCTCCAACGATCCACCATGTTCTCCTTGCCGACGAGAGTCCACAGGTGTGGCATTGGGGTTCCGTGTTATGCAATAATGAATACACAAGTTCATTTTCTCACATAACGTTCATCTGGGATGGCGACGGGCCTACTTAGAGAATGTCCCAATGAAGGACCTTGGATTGTATCCTCGCATGGGTTTAATTGGCAATCATTTCCAAATATTAACTTGACAGGAAATTGAACGTTTTGTCACTACGTCTAGGCTTCCGTTCGATGTCTAATTTTTCGAAAAACAAAAAAAAAAACACAACGCACGATTCGTCTCAATCGTTACCCAACGAAGTTTTCATTGCAGCGGATCGTCAAAGACACACCTTTCTTAAATGTGCCTTCGCTCCGTCCAAAATACTTTGCCAAACCTCAAGGACTAATTCACGTCATTTCAAATGGAATCGTCCATTAGCCCCAAACCATTCAGGAAGACTGTCTGCTCCATCGACGTTCCCACTGCCGAGGTAAGACTCACTTACTATGGTTTGATTCTGTACCTTGTAACCTTTGGTGCTAAGACACCCTACTTGTGCGGCATGTTAGGATTACAATATTATCCATCCCTTGCCCGGATTGCATTATGCCAGCCTCTCACCCTTACAGAAGCAACACATTCAACTCCGGAATTTCGATCCGTTCCTTCCATTACAATTCATCATGGTGAGGATGGTTGGGGTTATAGGGTTGTCTTCACCGGGACTTGCTCCTTGGGGTTGCCGGCTCGTAATGCGGGTTGAGGAACCTAGCCCTCCTCCGAGGTGACGAAGTCTGCTAAAAAAATAGGTAATGCTTATTTCGTCAGCTATAAAAAGACTAAAATACCAGGGCCTGCACCTGGTTAATTTTAGTTTTTATTGCCTTATACGAAAATTTACATTGCCTAAAACCCGCCCAGCCTCCCCTCCATGAGACTAGGTTCAGGAGGATTGGAGAAAGATGATGATAAGCCGCTGCGCCGGGCTTATATAAATTAGCCAACTTCCGACCATGCGCAGTATTACGAGCCCGGCAGGGAAGACAACTTTCGTAAATAATGCCCAAAAGGGGAATCTGCTATAAAAATAGGTAATGTATATTTTCGTATAAGGCAATAAAAACTAAAATTAACCAGGTGCAGGCCCTGATATTTTAGTCTTTTTTTTCATTTAACTCTACTGTCGGCACAAATAATGTTAAACGAAGAAACCCAATGGAGCCAAACAGCTGAGAACAGCTTCATTGTGTTTTCATTTAATACTGGATATTTACAATTTAATTGACTTTTTGTTAATTGTTACCAAATCGAAGAAAATTCATCTTTGTTTAAAAAAATACATAAAGTGCTGTCTGCATTGTTCAATTCTTTTTGTATTTAGGAGTGAAAAATGAAACTGCCGTAAAAAGATGAACAAACATATACTCGTCATAGCGTTCGAGAACTGCTGCAGTAAAGACCAGTGTATAACCACGTTGACGAAAAAAAAAAACCACGTGTCTTCATGTGGTTGGGAATCGAATCTGGTTCAGGTGATAGCATGACTTCTGTAACCAGTCTGGGTAGTACCGTGGTAGCATGGTGGTTAGTGCAATCGACATGTAATCAGAAGCCCTGGCTTGGATTCCCGGCCTTTCGATGACACCGGATTTTTTTTTTCGAGTAAATGCACGCACAGTGGTCTTCAAATTACTGCAGTACTAGAACGCTACGACGGGTAATGGTTATTATTAAGGAGTGTTAAAACTGTCAGTTATTGAAGTACGCAACTCTAATACCAGGAAACGTATTTTTTATGCGCCTCTTTTGCCCCCCCCCCCCCCCAACAACCGCAGCATTTATTTTCTTCGGCTTTTTTTTTTTCCAGGGTTTTTCCGCGGCTTTTTTCCCAGATTAACTTTATGTATTCGTATCGAAATTTTGCTAATGTTTTGATGCGAATCATGGGGAACGTATCGAAATATTTGTTTGCGCGGAGCGTTACTCTTACGAGAAAGTCGCATAAATCTCCTTACAATCTATACTACCCGAAAGTAATAATTTTACCAGTGCTTATTCCACAAAAGGTTTCTGTTACTTGAGCAATCAATAGCAGCTACATAGGGCAAACGGAATCAATACTTTTCCAGGAAGGAAACGCTCGTATTGGTTATTAGCGAAATAATAGCAGGGCCGATAGGTACGAACGTAAAGGAAGAGAAGGCGAGGAAGGAAGCTCGCGAATTCGTCCTCACAGTTTTCACGAATTTGAGAAAGTCTCAGGAATAAAGCTTCGGGGAGAAAAAAATGTGCATAAAAAAACTTTTAAGAAAAGGTCTGTGGAACAGTTATGAAAGTTGTTACCTGGTTAACTCGTTACCCTGCTTTGTGAAATTCGAACCAAAGCAACTGACTAACCTGTAATAACATGACAAAACAACAGAATATGACTGATTAAATTTATTTTTCCCCTTTTGCACTTTTGACTCGTTTAACTCAATGTGAGTTCAAGTCGACTCGAGTCAAATACCCCATTCGGAGCGCATCTTCAATCCGCATATCTACAGTATAAGTGGATTAAATGGTAAAAGTGCTCCCAACGGGGTGGTCAAAGTGTATCCGAGTTAAACTAATCCGCATTGGTAGGTGGATCGAACATGCTTCGCTTCGCATCACTTCACTGAGTGTGCACTCTGGACACAAATGTGGGTCGAATTCCGAATTAGCAGCATACCATCACCAGGTGGCAATCGTGTTTCGTTTACTGTTTGCTCAAATGCACCTCGCATAAACAAAGGAGGTATGCACAAATTTTCTAGGGGAGTTTCTGCGACTGCCAGCACCTATTATTACAGTCGATTAGACTCTTATGCGAACGGTTTGTCTGTCTGTCTGTCTGGGTGTCTGTCTGTGTGTTCGCGCTATAGCGTTTTAACGAATTATCGGATGTCTGTCAAATTTTGCACACAGATTCTATGGCACATTTCTAGGTCTAAGTTCGAAAATGGATCAATTCCGTCGGCGAAATAGTCCACTAGAAACAATCAAAGATTTTTGACTGTTGCAAACGAATGGCGTTCGTTTTTTTTCTTCGGCCGACTGACGTCATCCATCCACGACCAATGACGAAACTATGTAGCCTTCGTCAGCGGCGGAGGTCACCACCAACCGACCAATGACTGGCAACTTGATCAATTTTATTCTACAGACCACTGACGTAGGCACTGATCTCGTACGTAGAACAAAGTTATATAGTCTAATGCCGGCATGCGCGAAATCAACGTAGGCTTGGGCTACTTGTTTGGACAATCTTTCATGACTTTACTGCGTAGTACTTTTTACGGGAGGGTGGGGGAAGGAGAAATATTTAAAACAACTTCTACTGTATGACAATTGTTTTTTGGTTGTTAAGGGAGGGGAGGGGGAATCAAATTCATTAAATTACTTTTGGGCAATGACTGTGCTATCTCGATATTTCATCCTCATCAGTCGTGCGATATGGCAACGTCGCAGAACGCGCAAAATGCGCAAAACGCCGAGACTAAACGGTTTGGAGGCCTCCCGTATCATAAAACTGCCAAACGATGCTGGATATTTTTAATGTTGATTCAGTTCACTATAGTGTTCTAATTAAACTTACAGTTTAAAATGAAACCGATTGAAGAATCGTAGTGGGCTCGTCTTTAATCGAGAGGTGTGCGCCGCCATGGCATCCGACACAGTTGATCAAACCATGTATGGGGGGATTAAGGCAAAAAAGCTAGAAATGCAAGCAACCACTAGTTTTACGGTTGCATACGCGATTACGCGTCGTGGAAGCGCGGCCACGAAATCATTTGGGTGTTAGGATTGTATTCTTAGGAGGGGTATCACACGTGTTAGACAATTAGAAGCCATACCGATCGCTGTATTGGCAGAGGAAACAAATCGATCTCACTATAATTGGTTTAATCAGGTTTATTAGAGTCGATTAGACTCTTATGCGAACGGTTTGTCTGTCTGTCTTTGTGTCTGTTAGTCTGTGTGTTCGTGCTATAACGTTTTAACGAATTATCGGATTTCTGTCAAATTTTGCACACGTCTATGGCATATTTCTAGGTCTAAGTTCGAAAATGGGTCGAATCCGTTGGGAAAATCCTCCACAAGAAATAATCAAAGATTTTTGTTCGCAGCAAACGTACGAGGTTCGTTATTTTTGCTTCTTCAGCCGACTGACGTAATCCATCCACGACCAATTACTGGGAACTATGTAGCCTTCGTCAGCGGCTGATGTCATCACCAACCGACCAATAACTGGCAACTTCCTCAACTTATGCTACAAATCACTGACTTAGGCAGGCGGCCCCACTGATCTCATAACGTACGAACTGGATAATAAGGTTGTATAGTCATCTCGGCATTCGAAATTAGAGTAGACTTGGGCTACTTGTTTGGACAATCGTTCATGACTTTAATGCTTAGTACTTTTTTTTTGGAGGGGGGAGGAGAAATATTTAAATCAACTTCTAGTGTATGACATTTGTTTTGTTGTGTTTTTGTCAGGGAAGGGGAGGGGAAGAGGGAGCAAATTCATAAAACTACTTTTGGGCAATGACTGTGCTATCTAGATATTTCATCCTTGTCAGTTGTGCGAACGTCGCAGTCGGATAAACGAAATGTTCAAAACGCCGATACTAAATGGTTTGGAGGCCTCCCGTATCATAAAACTGCCAAACTGTGCTGCATTTTTAATGTTGATTCAGTTCACTGGTGTTCTAATTAAACTTAGTTTAAAATGAAACCGATAGCAGAATCGTAGTTGGCTCGTCTTTAATTGAGAGGTGTGCGCCGCCATGCCATCCATCGCAGTTGATCAAAAGCTAGAAATGCAAGCGACCACTGGTTTTACGGTTGCTTACGCGTCGTGGAACCGCGGCCAAGAAATCATTTGGGTGGTAGGATTGTATTCTTAGGAGGGGTAATTATTCACACGTGTTAGACAATTAGCAGCCATACGATCGCTGTATTCGCAAGAGGAAACAAATCGACTCTCACTATAATTGGTTTAAACAGGTTTATTTAAAAACCAAATAAGTTAACGATTTATGGGCTAGTGGCGCCATGGTGTGAGTGTTGGTCCAAGCACGAATCCATTAATTAAGCAACATTGGCTTGTTCTGGTGAGCGGATGAGAAACTAACAAGTAACCCCTTTTTGCCGTGCTATCCCACTTGGGCTCCGAATGGGGTCTAGCAAACTAATTCGGATTCGATTCTCATTTCTTTCAATTCGGAATTTGGAATTCGATTCCGAATTAAAAGCCTGCGCTCCGAATGGGGTAAAAGAAACATAAGGAATGTCTGTTAACCCTCAGTGTATGACAGAGTAATTCTGCAGAAATTTCTGAGAGCCGATCCTTCAAAGAGCTGGATTCCTGCTGTTTTAGCAGATATGGAGTTAGTCACTGTACGCTGGCCGTGCAATTAATGACCATGTGGTCGATTAAAAAGACTGATACGAATTGGCTTTATGTGGCTGGACACCTGGCAACCATAATTATTGCTAAGGTAAGGGTCACATCAAATCATGAGAAGTAATTGATAGTTCATGGGTCATTTCATTGCTGTAATAGCCTAATATTTACCTGACCGATCATTCAACTGACATGCTTGACCGTTAGCGTGATGCTTGACACTTGAATGACCCTTGCGTCAGCACAAGGAAAATAGCCTGTCAATTTACGGGCCGTTCTTCAAATAAAGTCTAAAAATAAATGTATGGATATAAACGTAGTAAATGTAAATATTTCATGTTCGCTTGTTCGTAACCTAAACGAAAATGGCAAATCGCATAATTGATAGCACAAATTTTCTCTCTCACTCGATTTTATGTATATTAATGCTATACCGAGTGCTTGTTTCTCACCATTCAAACTGTCTTTACTTAGTAACCATGGTAACACACCATATGGAGGGGCTCGTATGGCAAGTGGCTGGTGTTGATGGACTCAATTATAGCCATCAAGGCAGAGTATACTACTCCTTACCACCAACAGGCAAACCTGACAGAGCGTTGTAACAGTACTATTTAAAACAAGCTTGATGCACTCAGCTTGACGGCATTGATTTACGACTACAAGAAAAGAATTCGATGTTTACCCTCTGTCTATGATAATGCGGAATGTTCCGTTCAGTTGATTTGAAGGAAAAACCTTCCCTGCCTTCTATCCCAGAGTAAATAGCTTGCAGAACGATGGAAATTTGCTTTCTCGAGCTGAATGTTCTGTTGGTCCCGTGTTCCGTAGGTCTCAGCCATACACCGATCCTACACTCAGCCTATATACTGACTACATAACTGCATGTGAACTCAGGATTTGTACCCTAAAAGGCAAATCGAGCGATTCCTGCTTGACTAAGAATTGGAAAATTCAATTTTTGTAACATTTCCTGATATGAGATGTCATTGTGAAACAACTGTTTGAACCTAATGGCAGTAGCCTATAAATAACATGTATTTTTCAAATGCCTTGAATTTCTTTCTTTTTCATCGATGCGATTTTAACATTTGCCTAAAAAAGAACCTGCTGGAATTTGGAATAATGGTGTATGTTATGTGTCGGAATATGAAGTTCCACCCTCCTGCAGGTCCTTTTTGTGCAGTGCTAAATGTCTCCCATGAAAAGAAGTGCACTGATGTTATACACCGTTTGCCTTTTTATATTAAGTGCTTTGTCTTTGCCCTTTTAGGCAAAATAATTAGCCTAACTGCACAGTTGTATTACAGTGCCATCTAGAGTCAAGAAGTGGTACTAAAAATGGAAATTTTGAATTCCTTCTTAATACTGCACTGTGTGTATATATAATTTTTTTTTTGCATTTAGTTGTGTTCGGTTGTGTTTAATCCTAGAGAATGGCTTAGAAACGCTTCCCACCAACTTTTCTTTTCAACTCTTTCGCATCAACACATGAATTTATTAAACTTGTTTAAAGTCGCATACTTTGGTCGGTCGGCTATTTTGGTGATAGCCAACTATACCGACCACTTGTCTGCGTTTGCTACCATTGTATATGAGGTGCTCCAGGGAATCTAGGAATAAAGCTGTGGACAAAACCTGGAAAAAATTTAAAAAAAGGCCAAAGGAGAAAAAAAGCTGTGGATAAAAATAGACAAAGGAAAAAATGGCCTGGACAAAAAAATAAGCGCAGGTATAACATATGTTTCCCGGTGAAACTCACTTGCCTTCCTGGTGAAATCAAAGCTGAGGCAACTGACCTAACCTAACCTATAACAAAAACACGAAAAAAATTTCGGTAAAATAATTCGGCTTTTTTTGCCCCTGAGCCTTTTTTATTGGGCTGTTTTTTCAGAGTTTTTATTCATGGCCTTCTTTATTAAATTTTTTTTGGTGCACGGCTCAGGAACCCCTCACAAATGGTTGGTGGTGTGCTGTAAAAGCCGTCTATTGTAAAAAGTTGATGTTCTAGGGTGGGCTTCGAACCAGTATCCACTTTGTTCTGGTCACCAGAAACCGGTTACAATGCTCTTCTTGTGTGTTAAAATCGACAATGCTCCTTCTATGGCTAAAATGAAATATTGTAATACAAATTTAACGTAAATGGCCTCAACTTCCTTTACCGTAGAACGGGGTTACTTGAATGGCAGGGCTACTTTGATCACGACATCATTGGTCAAACACTATTTGAAACAACCAATGCCATCATGATCAAAGTAACGCCGTTCTACGGTAACTGGAGTGTATTTTTAAGGGAATATTTTATGACTAGTTGATATGTAATTATTTTTTTTTTGTATTGTATTGTGTTCCAACTTTTGTACTTGGATACTGGTGGTATAATTTTTTTTTAATGTTTTTTTTTCGTTACAGGTAAGAAATGGAGCGTTTTGTTTGAACCCTTTTTTTAAATTGGTAAGTTTTTTTTGTTTTGTTGTTGCTTAGGCCTATATTGTCCACTGTTATGGTTTGGTCAGAATTAACGTTGGCAAAATATTTCAATTGAAATGTGTAAATAATTGGAAAATATAGAGAAAAACATGAAAAATGAACCTAATCTCATCGGGGTTACGCATATCAGGATCTACATCCAGTGGATTGACGCTGTGCTGAATAACTTATACGCTCTTAAAGATGGATGTTCACCTACGGAATATCTTAAAAGAATCTACCGTGGCCCCTCCCACTTCTGTTGTCCGTTAACCTTTACAGCTTGCTCTGTTCCATTCTTACATAAAACAACGTATGTTTTATACGAAAAAGATATAAAGATATATAGGTTAAAGGTGCCTCTCTCCATGTGGGCTTTCCTGCACGAACGACTCAGTTTTGCAACATTTAGAGTACACATGCAAAAACTATACATGTGTGGGATGCATGAAATTAGGGAGAGGGCATGTTAAGCCTTTTAAGAGGGCATGTCCTTTTAAGCCTTGTCCTTGAAGTCACAATAGTAGTAAACTATTAATAGAATATCTAGGCTTCTAATTGGCCGATTTCCGTAGAGTCTGAGGCTTTCCCGCCCCGACTACAAGTAGAGTATTATTTTTTTACAGTATATTTTATTATAATTTTTTTTAGTATCATCTTCTGTCTTGCCGGTCTGTCTGGAGGTTGCAGGGCTCCTTTCTTCTCGGGTTTCCACAAAGGTTCGTGTGTTGTCCCTGACCATGGGGCTATAATGAATGGTTTCTGTGCTCCACTCTGTAATTACGAGCGTCTTCCATCGTAACTGTTTCGCTCTCACCCCAAAGTAACGCTTTCTTGACGTCACAATCATTCAGCCCTTGCGATCAATATAGGAATCAGCGTTGGAGCCAGTCAATAGTTAGCACCACTCAAAACCAGAAATATTTGTAAAAATCGATGCCACATTGAACATGTTACCAATAATGAATACATGAACGAGCAGAATAATTTCGTGGGTTTAACATTCGTTTTGTTAAAGCAAATTATAAAGGAATCCTGAATCAGCCGGGGGGGGGGGGGGGTGAAATTATAGAGGATTACAGAGGGGCGAGGGATAATCGTCTAACTGGAAAATCGCATAATTGGAATAACGTATAACGGAAAGCAGTATAACGGAATATCATCTAACAGGAAATTCGTATAATGGAAAAGCGTCTAACTGGAAATTCATATAATGGAAAATCGTCTAATATCCCTGCCTCGCTCGTGCTGCCGCGCTCGCTGCGGCTGGCTATACATATAACATCAGAAACCGCAGTTAGACGTTAATCCAGTTAGACGCTTATCCATTATACAATTATCCATTATACGATATTCCGTTTAGATGCTTTTCCAGATTTTTTATTTAGGCAGATTTTAGACAATTATCCCATTAGACGATTTTCGTCCGACGCCCCTACTAGTAAAGAATATTTTCTACTGAAGAATTGTGAAACAGTAGTTCACACATTGATACATCATAAGCAAAAAAGGAAAGAAATAGTGAAGCAAGAAATAAAAAGTAGGTATGCGAAAAATGTGAAATAAATGAAAAATACGAATGTGAAAAAAAAAAATGTACCATGTAATATTTTTAGAACGTAGGCTATACTCAGTGGATGCATCAGGGCTTTCACCAACCTGGAAAATCTGGAAAACTCAGGGAATTTCAACCATGTTTGAAACTCGGGGAAAACTCAGGGAATTCTTTGACTTTTCACAAAAAGCCTAGAAAACTCGGGCAAAAATAAAGTTGGGCATGTAAGCTAATCTTGAGAGAGAGATTGCTCTTGATCAATAAATTGCAGAGATGCAAACCCTTCTAAAAACATTAAAACTTAGCCACGTTTATCATGGGCCTAGTGCATTGAACACATTATGTGAACACACTGTGTTAAAAAAATGTTATCCTTATATTTCTGCATTGACACATAAAAGTTCTTTAAATTGGCATCATTACTTTTTAAATAAATTAAAGTGGTAAACTGTTAAAAAAAATTCTTTTTTAAAATTATGGGAAATAGCTGGAAATTGATCTCAACTACTCTGGAAAACCTGAAAACTCAGAGAAATTTATTTCAGTATTTTGGTGGGAATTCTGTGCATCCATACGTAAAATGGCGGCGAATGTCACCAAAGAAGTGTTTTAATGCTCACCATGATATGGCTTACCATTGCAATTGGATTGTCAAGGGCGTTGCTAAGCAGGTTTAAGTTAAATACCGGCCGATAAATACATTTATTGCTAACAATAGGGTGACTTGTTACCTTCGTTTAGCTTTGTGGGATATCTGTGTGACGACAATCTCCACCATTTGTTAAGTATGTTTACGTAAATAATCCCAATGAAGAACAACTGCAGGTCCGCCATTTTTAGTCGGTGGCTTCAGCGGAAACACCGCCTTCTCGATCGAGTTGGTGAGTTGAATGCTTCACCAGTGACGTGACGCTGAGGAACCGTGATTTTCGGAACTGACCTGCGATGATAGCGCTGAGCTGTAAGAAGTGGTCATTGAAAGCAGCTAAATGTAACGGAATACAACCAATGCAACGTACATACCAATCTAAATTACTTAATTTGCGTTATCGTTCTTTAATTGGCGATTAATTTGATATATTAGAAGACAATTTTGATGAATACGTGATTCTGGTTCTGTGTGGTGCGATTAATTTGACATTTTGTAGAACAATTGCGATGAGTACGTGATTCTGGTTCTGTGTGGTGCGATTAATTTGACATTTTGTAGAACAATTTTGATGAATACGTGATTCTGGTTCTGTGTGGTGCTGACTTGGTTTGAGCGCTTCCTTCCAATTCTTCCGACGGCCCGCCCGTCCTTCGACATAGCAAAGAGAATATTGCACGGGTGTGGCCACCCTGCGTCAGACTGCTGAGGGGCCCTTTGCGTGCCATCGTGGCGTGTTAAACCGTGAAATGCTGGTCGATTTTGGTATTTCCAATATCGGCCAAGTTGAATGTAGAAGTATAGAAATAGGACAAGAAGAGTTTTCTAATAAAACTTGTCGGTACCCATGAGCGAATGGAGCATTGTCAGTATTGAAAGTTGCAGTATGAGGGCATTGGCAGAGGGAGGTAAATACTAGACTACAGAATGTGATCTTTCGTTATCGTAAGACGGTGTGAACGGGTCATTGCAAGAAAAAAATGTCTCTCTCACTCTATAATCCTGACTTTTTCCCTTAAGAATTCCGGCTTTAATATCGGTCGGAAATCCTCACCTGAAAATAAAAATTCCAGACATTTTTTACTCAAAAATAAAAATTTTTTCTCGTAGACACTCGAGATTTCTGAGGAAAAAGTGATGATTCAACTATTTCCCCCTACTGCAGCCCTTCATCTCGTCGTAAGATCAGAAGTACCCATATTCGAAGAAAGACCCAGCTTAAACCGTTAAAGGTGCTTGCTTCCATGTGCTTCCTGCGCTGAGTTTGCCTCCCCCAAAAATTGCTGCACCTATTTCACCTATCTGTTTTGAAAATCATCCGGCCTGTGTGGCGAGATCTTAAATGCAAGCAACAGTTAACGTATGTAACAGGTTAATATTACCTTTTGTAGAAAATTATTAACTATTTTCTTCAAGCTGTTTGTTAACTGTTTTAAGGAAAGTTTTTTTTTTTGTTAAACAGTGGTGCATTACAATAGTGATGGCATTATTATGGTTATTTACTCAACCAAGCTTAACTTCCACTAGTACTGTACTCGTAAGTTTGGCTCAATAAAACTTGATAAAGCCCGAGCTGCCCGATAAAACTCGAAAAAAACTGACAAAACCCGGTAAAAACCGAAAAAACCCAGGTGAGGTGGGTTTTTTTTTCCGGAAAAACCCTGGTTTTTTTTTCAAACCCTGAGTGGTAAGTTCACTCTAACTTATGTTGCAAAGCTATTTCACGTGGGATGCACGGGCATTGTGAGAGGGCATATCACTTTAAGAGAATGGGCACCAAGTTCATTCACGAAATCTAAGCAGGCAGAATCAAACAAGTGCCAAAACGTGTTAAAAAAAAGTTAGCTTTCATTTGGAAATAGCAGTTGTAATGGAGTAACTATCATCAAATAAGCTAATTTTAATAATTTAAAAGTGGAAGTCGAACGTATTT
>JAHWFP010138881.1:853-12644 GCA_023313725.1 Lithobius niger
ACAACAAGCATCGCTTACGCGAAAATGTATACTTACAATGAACCAATTTACATGTCAATTTCACATGCATTCATAATTTTATGAATTAGATTTTAATCTTTGTCGTTCAATTTTCTTTATTTAGATGATCCAGAAAGTGACAGCGGCGACGAGTAACGTTGTTGCCGTTGCCGTGTCTCGGCTGCCCGCTACCATGTAAGCGGTGTAGTCGAGCACGACATTGCCCGCCCTAAATTCAGGGGTGTATATATTGTATATTATTATTTGTTTTCATTTTGATCTCTTATTTTATTTTATTATGTGTTTAAGGGAAATGTCCTGTTTTTATGATCATAGATCTCTGAAAGTTTTTCCAAATTAAATTTTCTTATTAATTTCTTAACTTTCTACATGAAATCTTAAATTTTAGTCAAAATTAAATTTCCCTGTTCTCAAGGTTTCTTATGCGTTTTATCATGGCCAAGTATTAAATTCATACTTCTTAAATCTGTGATCGTACAATGTTTTATATGTACTAATTTCAATCCTTTTATTTCAGGAATTATTTCATGTTTTGTACATAGTCAGTGTTCAATGTTTCATTTTATGTCTTGACTATTATATATTTGTTTTTCTATTTATGTTGCAATTTTTTTATTTCATTTATGTACCAGAATCCTGGAGTTGTCCATGTGTTGTACATATTTATTTTGATTTTTACTTTGTTTTGCAACATTTTTAATTTTAATGTTCGTAACCGTGACTTACCGTAAAGAATTTAATTTTACGTCAAATTTGTTTTCGGTTACTAATATTTTCTTCAAATACAATTTCCTTAGTCAAAATCACTAAATTTAATTTTCTTAAATTTCGACCATTTAAACAATTTCAATTTCTTGAATTTTCTTTTATCTGATAAATTTTATTTAAATTGTCCTTCTACTGTAACTTGTGGTTACGACATGGTTGTAAATTTTTTCTTATGATTTTCCATGTCCTTGTTGCAAATTCTGTATTACATGTTTTTGTAAATAATTCACTTTTAAATTTCAATTAACCTTATGTTAATTATTTCTATGATTTGCTATGTTTTTGTAAATAATTCTATGTTCATTTTATCATGATGTAAATATTTATGTTTCGTATGTTATGTTTTGTTTATACGTGTTTACGTATATTTTTTATTTCTTTTTTTTCGTATTATTTGTTTGTACATATGTTTTTCGTATTTTATAAATGATAGTAACTATTTTCTTAAACAATCTACGAGTTTCCATCTCAAAAGTTATATTATAGTACATCCTGAAACATAATAGGCTTAGCTTTTTTCATGTATTTATACGATGTAAACATGTTCAGTATCATGCACTGTGAGAATCGAAACTGCGTAGGTAACTGGTCTATTAATCATGGGTTGGTTTCGGAAAGTAACTTCCGTTTTTACTCACTAGGGTCCCTGCGTGCAGAGCGCGTGAATGCTCCTTCACGGTGACGCCATGTTTTCTTTGTTCTCCGTTGGATACGCAAAGAATTACTCATCCTCAACGTTTGCCTCTTCCAACTGCCGACGCAGCCTGATTTCTGGAGTAGTTTTACTGGTACGGGTATTATAACCATGCGTAGAACCAAGCATTCTTTGTTTATTAAGTTCGTAATCTATTTTACGGTATTTATTTTGTAAATAAGCGGCCAATTTTGGCTCAACGCGTTTGCGTTTCTTGGTTAGGCTCGTTTCTGAACCGCTAGCTGCATCGTCAGGCTCGGAAGACGTAAACGTTGGTGGTTAAATCTCCGATAAATGGTCTGTCGGATCTTCCAATAGTTTTGCTATGTACTGTTGTAATTTTATTTCAGCTTCCGTCAAGGTACCGTTAAGCTGCTCCGATAAATCCGAATCGGTAGGTCCGTTAAAAGGAACAGGTTGGTTATTCATTCTTAGGAACCATGGTCTTAGATTGTTCACATGTGCGCGAACGACTCTTAATGGATCCAAAAAATGTACGATACGAACGATAACATCATTTACAAATTCCATTACTCTGAACGGTCCCGTCCATGCTCGTAATAATTTCTGAGAAATTTGTTTAATTGGTAAAAGTCGCGTAATAATACGTAATCATCCACCATGTAGTGGTACAGACGTGCAGTGCGATCATAGAAGTTTTGTTGTCTCTTAACTGCTTTCCAAGTATGCGCTCGAGCGACTTCAAATGCTGCGTGTAGTCCAGTGCTTAATTTCTAATAAGTAAAGTACCGGAACTGTCATGCAACTATTGCTAGAGGGTCTGGGGGAGCGCTGTAAGCTCCCCCAGATGGGTCCGGGGCAGAGCCCCGGAAGCTTTAACATTTCAACACCTTTTCTGGTTTCTGAAAGGTACCTTTTTTCAAGATTTTCACGCCCAGATTTTCACGGCCAAAAACAATACGTTATTTTGTTCACCTCTTGCTATTTTGGTTTATTTTTGGAATACAAAATAAGGTTCCCACTTGCTCCTCCCCCCCCCCCCTCCGGTTGCACCATGGGAGTAAGGGTGGAGTGAATTCCCCTCCCCCACCTC
Organism: Lithobius niger; assembly: GCA_023313725.1. Classification (NCBI taxonomy): domain Eukaryota; kingdom Metazoa; phylum Arthropoda; class Chilopoda; order Lithobiomorpha; family Lithobiidae; genus Lithobius; species Lithobius niger. The sequence goes on from JAHWFP010138881.1 coordinate 3,391, forward strand.
ACCCAATAAAAAAATGCACGTATTAAAAAACCGAGTATTACCAGCTGTTTTACCGTATTCAAGTTAGGATTGAAACAGAAAAATAGCCACTCAAATACAGTAAAATAATGAAAAAGACATAAGCCTACTTTAGAATATCTTTCAAAGTTTTTATTGTTGATGCATCACATATCTTATTTCATTTTTAACACCGTTTCCAGTTGTAACACTTCAAAATGCCAAAAATATTATCAACAACAATATTTGCAACTCCACCTCCAACGCGATCGCCACGCTGGGGCATGAGACGAGCTACAGAAAACTGGAAACGTGGGCCTAGCGGATCGCAGCCACAGAAAAACCTCATCCATTCGGGCTAAGAAAAAAAATTAGTTTTGTTACGATGATTGAGGTTGAATTAGATCGAATTCACTAAATGGTTTGGTGATTTTAAGTTGGTTTTAGGAAGGATTGCTTTTAATTTGAAATTACAAAAATTTCCGAAAGACGAGACTTTTCGGTACAGGTGAAATGTTGCTCTTAAAAGAACCGGAACACCGTTCCGGCTTTAAAAAAGAACCGGAACACAGTTCCGGACCGTTCCGGCCCAAATTAAGCCCTGGTGTAGTCTACTCTCTAGACGTACTATAGTGTGATCACTATCATAGCAGATTCGTGGTGGTTCGAAAGCTAATGCACTAGGCAATCTAAATTCTGAACCATGATGTAAATAGTGTAAGCTAATTAGCGTAGTTGAATTAGGACACACATTTAGCGCTATAGTTACTAATTCTAAATACTCGCACCAATTTTCTGGACACCTTGCAGAGATTTTACGCAATACTGTCTCTATTGTCTTATTTGCGGCTGTGTTAATAGTGAAACTTATTATGTGTTAATAGTGAAATTTATCTGTTTAATATTGAACAAATTCGACAATCTTGCCACAATAGCATTGTTTATCTCACTCCCGTTATCTCCGCGCAGTTGCACGGGTGCTCCAAATCTAGCTATGAGGTGAGAAAACAACTTATTTGCTAGCTATTGTTTCTGCTTTCTTATCGGGAATTCCGACTGCAATTACGTAACGACTGAAGTCGTCAGTTAACGTAATTATGTAGACGTTCCCGTGAACACTTTTATTCAAGGGTCCGATGAGATCCATGAATGACCTGGTCTCTGTAGGGGTTGATAGGCTCTTAGCTTAGCCTTTAATGGTTTGTTAGGTCTAACGTAAGCTTGACATATTTGACAAGTTTTAACGTAATGTGCGATATCGTCCATCATTTTAGGCCAATAGCAATATAGCTCTATTAATTCTCTAGTTTTAGTGGCTCCGCGATGTCCGGCGCCAGGCGTGGAATGGTAATCCCGGATACGATATGTCCGTAGAGATTTTGGTATACACATCTGTGCTAGATTGTGCATACGACCTTTATTTGGGTCAGCTAGTCGAATTCTGTATAGAATTCCGTCATAATCTTAAAAAAAAAATTTCGTTTTTTATGAGCGTCGATCAGATCTTCAGATGACTGATCTTTAAGTCGTTTAATTATTTGACCTAAGAATGGATCGTTTCATTGCTCCGCCGCTAGGTGTTGTCGCGTCCAGTCAGGGAATTGACTGCCCAACACAGCGACTGGTATCTCTATACGGGATAGCGCGTAGGAAACCGCTAGAAGTCGGCCCGGCTTGTGACGTAAGATGAATTCATATTCCCTGAGTCGAAGTAAGATTCTTTCTAATTTGGGAGGGAGGGTGGAAGCACAATAAAGATAGCAAATTGCTAAATGATCAGTGGTTAAGAAAAACATCTTACCGAGTAAATAGCAACGAAATGAATCTATACAATGTATAATCGCTAGAATTTCCCTTGTAGTAGTTGTTTCCTTCCATTCCGCCTCGCTGAGGGTTCGGGAAGTGTAGGCTAAACGGATAGTTTATACCTCTGCGATATTGACTTAAACAACCTCCGATCGCTACTCCACTGGCGTCGGTTTCAAGAAAAAAGGGCTTAGAAAAATCTGGGTGCTTAAGTGTTGCAGCTTTTATCATAGCTCGCTTAAGTTCTTGAAATGCTCTTTCTTCATCTTCGCCCCACAGAAATTTACAGTTTTTCCGTGTTAGTCTGGATAAGATTTGTGACATTTCGGCGAATGAAGGAATGTGTCGCCTATAGAAATTTACCATACCCAAGAATGAACGGACTTGCTTAGGTGTCTTAGGCGTAGGATAATGTTGCATAGCCTTTGTTTTATCACTATCGGGTTGTATCCCGTTTTCATGTAGCACAAAGCCTAGGAATTTAACCTTTTTTGCGTGCAAATTCGCACTTTTCAACGCTGAGTTTTAGTCCTGAACGAGCGACTAGTTCTAGTGCTCGATTCACATAACTGATGTGAGTTTTAAGATCTGAACTGCTCAGAAGACAATCGTCAAGATAGACGGTACAATAGGCTCCTAGCACGTCTGCAAATATTTGTTGTGCACAAAATTGGAAGTACGCGGCGCAGTTTTAAGGCCCATTGGGAGCCGGTTGAAGAAATAGATCTTAGAGTTAGCAGAGAAACACTTCTTAGGTTTAGCAGATTCCGCGTGTGAAATACTTAGCGCCGCTAAGGTGAGCCATGCTTTCTGTCACAGTAGGTATTGGAACACTTACACTTTCAACGACAGAATTCAAACCGCATAAATCTACGACTACGCGATAACCAGTTGGCCTTCTCTTTATCATTAGACAAGGAGATAACCATCCTGATTTTCCTTCTTGAATTATTCCTACTCTCTGCATTTCGTCAATATATTTATCCAATAATTCACGTTGGTGAAATGGAACTCGGTACAATTTAGAACTAACTGGTTGTGATTCGCCAGTACCTATAGGAACTTCGTACCCTTCATAACATCCTAAGTCAAAATCGTTTTTAGAAAATGAATTTTGATGATTTTTAAGCATATCTTGAAATTCTCCCGTTTCTTCCCTGTTTAAATCTGGAAACGTGAACCTATGTTTTAAAATTTCCCATTCCGCATCGAGTTCTGCCTTGGATTTCGGCTTGGGAGCGTCCGTTAGGCTACTAACTGGCACCTCATATGAGCTTTCATTCGGTTTGGATTGGTTTTGAGAAATCTCGATGGGACTTGAGATTTGAGATACCTCGATGGGACTTGCGGTTTGAGATTTCTCAATGGGACTTGAGGTGGGCAAATTTGAATTTGACGAGGCTAAGGAAGCGTCATACTCGTACTCGATAATAGCTGTCGTGTACATACCTAGGATAGAACCCGCTTTTAGTTCTACGTCAAATCCATTAAGATTTATACACATAACTGGGATAATACCTGTGGGAGTTGTGTTAACAAGACTGTGAGCAAGATGTACAGAAAATTCGCCGTTTGCAGGTTGGAATACTCCTGTCTGTATTTCTGGATACGGGAAATGTAAACTTCCCGTTATCCTACTCTCACAATTTGATGGAATTATTTTGTCTCTTAACAAAGATACAGTAACATCTATTAAATGTTTTTTAGGTGTACAATTCCATGTAGATTTAGGATTATCATCAGTTTCTACATCTGTAGCTACGTTAAGTGATGCTACGTAAATGTGATTGGGTTTATAAAATCCCCTGTTTATTATTTCCTTATTTCGATTATAGGCTACATGAGCTAATGCTAGTGTAGACGACATTTGAAATTTTAAATCCCCTATAGTTAAGACGTTATCTGGGCAATTTAATGCTAACGAATCTGATTTATTCGACATGAAATCATATCCTAATAGTACTGAAATGTTACCAAATGAACCATCAGGAACGATAATACATTCTTGATTTCTAGAAAATTCACAATTTTCCACAGTTGTTACTATTTTCCCATCCGTTTTAATCTGACGATTTCCGACCCCAACCAAGTTGACTGGTGTGGTCATCGGAATTAAATGGCATTTAACTCTATTCCCAATGGCCTATTACCAACGCCAACACTAAGTGTGGACGTGAATATTTAACCTTAATTTTATTTAAAACTGTGTTCACTTGAACGTTATCAGCGTTAGGCGCTGTTTGCTCCGAGTCGAGTGACTTCTCGTTGCTGCTCCGACTCGAGGCTAGTATCAACCTTGGATGCTAGATGGTGCTGCTTGTACCACCTGTTGCCCAGTTTAGCGGAAATGCTCTTGAGCAAGTTTCCTCGCTCTCCCAACGATGAGTGTTTCACTGGTGACGCATTTGGGTCGGCAACATTTTTGCTGTCCCAAAACGTTAAGCAGATTGTAGGCTCAAACATTCCTACAACTGTTGGAATTCTAATTTTCCAATCTTTCTGCGTTGTTGGTGAAATACCAATAGATGTGCCCGAAGGCATGTTAACTCCGTCTTTATAAAATGAATCATCCGTATGTTTAAACTGAACTCTGCATTCGTGACCTAATAAAGCAATAACTATCGGCTTTTTAGTATCAACTGGGTTTAATTCAGAATGAAAATTTGTAGAATCTAAATCATCTTCAAATAGAGTTACTACTACAGAATCACAAGTTAAATCGTATTTATCGTTAACTGTGTTTAAAGCATTTGTAAATTCATTTACGAGATTTTTGTTACTCTCTATAGCCCTTGCTACATATTTTGATGGAATTTTGCCAAAATATGATGCTAAACGTGGTAAGGCTATGTGCGATCTGGCAAAGCAAGTTTTTGCTGGTGCCATTCGACGTTTGAATACAAATCTAGCATTAATTTATTTGCAACTTCTTCTGAAAATAATGAAACGCATTTTATGTTTAAAGAATGAGTATTATTTACCTCATTAGTTTGATTAACAGGAGTTTGAGCTTGAACTGAGCTGACGTGTGGATTTTGATCGTCATTATTGCTCTGTTTTGACTGATTTAAGTTTAGTTCTGAATCCCTGTTCACATTCAGACTACTAGCTCGTTTTTTGAATTGCAACCATTTTGACATGAGTCATTAGGCTCATTTACATCTGTAGCGTGTTGTGGAACACGGTTTTGGCTGTTGTTATTTTGCCGTTGCTGATTTTGGTTCTGATTTTGATTTTGATTTCTATTTTGGTTTTGGTTCTTCCCGTAATTATTATTATTACTGGAATTTTGATTTTGTTGCCCATTATTGTAACCATTGTTACCATTATTACTATTGTTAGTTTGGAATGCATATGGGTTATTTTTTCTGTTGAACTGAATAGAATCCCTATTGTCAAAACCAGAAAAATAATTTCCGCGTTTACCACGGTTATTTCCCCTGCAACGGTTACCTCTGCCACCGTTTTTGTTGTTAAATTTATTTGTAGGAAATCCTCCTTCTTGTTTAGGTTTCTCCCAACGTTGTCGGACTGTGTGTAAGTTTTTGTCTTTTGTACGACATTCTCGTTTTATATGCCCTGGGGCTGAACAACGGTAGCAGATTTTACCTTGGTTTGCGTTAGTGTTAATTGCGCTAACTTTAGCTTCAACATTTTTAGGTTTATCATTGCTAAGCTTAGTTATACCTTTCTCTAAAGAATTCATTTAATCTAGCATTGTGCCAAAAACTAAATTATTAACCTCCGTATTAGAAAGTTGTTTAGTGCCTGATTTATCTGAGTTACGATCATTTTCATCGCCTTGATATCCAGCTAAAACTGAACGTTTATAAGTGGCTGAATTATACGTATCCCTGAACGTAGTATGCATTTGTGATGTTACATGAGTTTCAATTTCCCGTGGCATAGCGTGTAAAAATACTGAACGCATACCATCATCCTTAGCTAGCTGTTTAAAAGCTCGCTGTGCATCCGAATCGGAAGGTTTAACTCTCCAAAGTTGTGAAGCCATTTTCTCTAGCCTGGCAGCGAAAAGTTCGATAGTTTCTCCCTGTTTGAGTTGTGCCGTGTGGAACGACGTAGGTGTGACGATTTCACCTCCGCAACCAAATCTATCGACTAAAATTTCTTTAAAGCTGTCCCAATTTCGGAAAGCGGCTATATGCGGATTCATGGCTAAATAAATTGCAACTGTACCTGTACATTTACTACATGCAGCTGAAATTAGTTCTGAATCCTGTAGTGAAGGATCTAATGTTCGCAAATTTTCGATCATTAATGCAAAAGCGAAAATATCTAATGAGTCATCCCCTGCAAAAGGAAGGATAGCTTTTTTGGCTGCTCGTAATTCTGCCCAAAGTCTAGATTTAGTTTGTGAATCTCTAGTTTGAATAGTTTTTAACACTTCCAAATGATTATCAATTACTGCCTTAAGATTATCACTATTTGATTGCAAGCATACAGCTAAAGTATGATCTAAAATCTTTTGAAGGCGAGAATCATCCATCGAGTCACCCTGTCGTCCACTACTAGGGTTAAATTTAGTGGAGTTTGATTTCCATCTGAATTTTGGGAATTTATTACTACATTTGGAGTAATAGGAACATGGGAATGATTCGGCATTTGCGAATTTATTGGCACTTGAATATTAAGCGGTGTTTGAGCGCTTGTTTGCATTTGCAAGGTAGGTAGGCATAGTTGGTGTTAAGTTTGGCGTTACCCGATTATGCTGTGGCGTTACTAAATTTAACGGCACTGTTTGGGTTAACGGCGTGGTTTGATTTGGTGGCACATTTTGATTTAGTGACAAGTTACGGCTAAACGACGCATTTTGGTTAGCGTGCACCTGATTATTTGGTGGCACTTGATTATGTATTTGTACCTGAGTACTAAGTGGTACCTGGGAATTTAAAGATACTTGGTTTGCACGTTTACTACGTGGGGATCTAGATCTAGCTCGATCTTTAGTTTTATCCTTATTTTGAGTTGAGCGATTAGCTGAGCGAGATTGAACTCGTTTGGGAGAAGGCAAATTTACTGCATCATCGATCTCGTCGATGGTATCAGAATACTCTGATTCTGTATCCGATTCATTTTGAGTAGTATTAGTATTGTCTAAATTATTAGTACTGACTGAAGCGTCTATGAATTCCACAAAATCTTGGCGATTCACTGGCCTTCTAATTTGTCTGCCTCTCGAAGAGACTTGAACTGTGCCCCTAGCACGATTACTTCTAGTTCTAGGCATTTTTAAACTAGATTTTACTAGATTTAACTAGATTTTAAACAAATATTTAAGCTTAAAGTAAATTTAAACTAATTTTTGTAGCACAAATCTTAAGTTTTAAGCACTGTAAAAATTTTGTACAATTTTCTACAAATTCGCACCAAAATGATGAATTTTCCCTTTAAAATGGAATTTAAGGAAATTTCCCTAAATTTTAACACCTGAAGTCGGCAATAATTTGACGGTGGTTATTTTAAGACCAATCACAACCAGTTTCACACAAAATTAGCACTGTAGTGACGAATAAACCAAATGCATTGGACTAAATTTGGGCCTATAAGTTTAACCCAAATTTAACCAAAATTTCCTCCTATTGTGGAAAATTTAAAGCAAATACACTTTAAATGCACGCAAGATAATACACTTGAACATATTTCATAGCACTGAACATGTCAATCAACCATTTTCATAAACATTTGCAAGATACAAGCAAAATCAACAATGTTATTTTCCAACAAGCTTAACCAGTGCTGTTTTCGTAAATAGGCTACTAAATTTTCCCGTACTTTTGACCATTAAAATTCTGTTTACAAACAAACCAACTATCGTTGTTGTCTATTGGGTAAAAAAAAATCAGACCCCAATTTTAACGCTAAATTTTCAGCTTTTTAAAGACTGTAAAGTGCGGAAAATGGCAGTATTTTCTATAAAATACAACTGAATGCTCTTAAATTATTAGCACCACTTTTCCTTTTCGGGCATTAGGAGAATTGAATCACACTTATGACTCCATTGTGTTGTTCTATTCCAGTGACCATTTGACTAGAATAAACATTATCGTCTAGGATGGCATAAGGGCAAACAATTGTATAAAACACAAATCAAGTATAAAATAGGTAGGCTAAATAATAAGCAAACATCCAATTATACTAAGCCTTTAATCAACACTCCGCAGTACACAATATTGACCCCACATATGGCCAATTAAATCAATGACAGATTGTTATGATTTGATTGTATGATTACAATTATCGGCAATGAGTTGAACGAATGGCATTACGGATTAAGTCGAGCGGTAAACCTAATCATTATGACATTCTATATATTAATTAAAGGAATCTCGGGTTAATTTAGTAGCGTACGGATTGGTACTAGTTAAGCATAAACAACATTAGCTATCGCTAATCAATCAGAATACTTAGCTCTATGATAGAAGCTTGAGTGCGTCCATGAGACCACGGCTTCGGCTGGGCGGCGAAGCCCCGTCACTAGCCCGGCACGGAAATCTGCCTGGCGTACTTCTGGATTGCGGCCTTCGGCATTTGACTGGCGTGAACTAGCTAACGACTGTTAAGCTGCTGGTGATCGGATGATATCACGCATTCCGAGGTTCGGTTTAAATACTGTGGCGTTATCGGCCATGATCAATCCATTGTAGTATTGATTTATTATTGAAATGCTAAATATAGTAACATTTGGACAGCTTGGGTCCTTATCGTCAAATGGGACCTTTCCCTCTGTCAATCATTCTATTGTTGCGTTCGGGTTCATTAATTGTTCCCCGTACACGGCACTTTGAAGGTATATGCCGCCGTCCCGTGTGGGAGGGACTTATTGTTATTCCACGTAGTGATCGATCATGAGCGACGAGTAATTAAATCTACTTCTAGAAAGTCATTTAGCTTCTACGAAACTGTCGTAAATAATGTCAGCTGGTAATGCCATCCTTTAAACTCTAACAATAGGTGTAAGTACACTTGTTCAGTATCAAATGATCTTGCCGCCTCTCGGTCGTCTTTGAAGAAGGACTCCCAATTATAATTGCTATCTGGAGTCGTTTTGATCTATCCGAATAAATACTCGGCTCATGCATTTAATAAATGTATGATATGCAATTATGCATCCGATTAATTTATTGTATTGTTTCTGTTATGAATATTAATTTCCCTACATTAAAATGTTGGGCCATCGTTTTCTTTGAAGAGGCTCAAGATTGCCATTAAACGAAGAAAGACAATGGAGCCAACATTAGGAACAGTTAAGAATGACAAGTGAGAAGTAATTATGATGAAAAAATACACTTGCCACCATGAGTCTGAGAGTTGAACCTGGGTATTTGGATTGGATCGCCAATGCACTAGACTGCTCTCTTAAGTCGACAATGTCGTAAAAGCTGCTAACTTGCCCTTAATTTCCGTTGATTTAATCTTAACATTGCCATTAT